>MJUU01073997.1:0-17576 GCA_002080025.1 Modiolus philippinarum
AAATTAGATATTTTACCAGTAAAATTAGAGATTTTGTGTTTCTAGTGAATATATCCTATGGCCCAAGAGGGTATCAGCCTGACAAGACCAGTGGCAAAGAGAGGATCCATTTTATTAGCTGAACTGGTAGCAATCCTCATGGTCCTGGAACACTGTATAACATCACTCAAGGACTGTCTGTCTGAAATTAAGATCCTTTCAGATAGCCAAACTGCTGTTGGGATTATATCCTTAAATTGGAAGTCAACAAATTATATGGATACTGTAACAGACATCAAAGAACACATTGGAACTCTTCGTAGGTTTGGAGTAAACACCACTCTATCTTGGATCCTAGGCCATGCTAATATAGCCAGGAACGAGATAGCTTGGATCCCAGGCCATGCTAATATAGCCAGGAACGAGATAGCTGACCAACTAGACAAGACCGCTGCGAAAGAGGCAGAATCACTAAAAAGCCAATATAACGTGATTACAAACTCAGATGTGAAATGGGCTGTAAAAAAGTCAACAAAAACGAAATGGCAGAACAGATGGTCCATCTCAGAAAAAGGAAGGGAATTACATGAGCTTATACCAGATGTTGGTAATGCCTGCCAACTGGATATTCCAAGTATACAGATAGGAAAGATCATGTCTGAACTAAGGACAGGATATGGCAGGCTCAATAAATATCAACACAACATTGGCAATTCCCTCACGCCATATTGCGAATGCGGGGCCTAAGAGACACCTGAACATTTTCTCCTAAACTGCCCGAATTACAGAGAAGCAAGAGATGAAATGTTTACAGAACTTAAAGGTCTACATGGAAAAATAGACATGACAGCATGGGCTTAAAATAGCAAGAACTACAAAACAACAGCTGAAATAATAGGAGAATATATAAAGAAATCAGGACGATATCAAGAGCAGATCGTCATGTCTTGATCCTGAGCCTAACACTACTACATGTATACCCAAAGTATTAGCAAGAAATCACTCAGAGCTAAAAGAACACAGTAGAGAGAAATATATAGTAGATGATGTGACAATTAGTGTCAACTTTGACCTTAGGACAGAGATGAAATTGTGATTGATAGAAAAAAGCGCAAATCCACTACACTGGAAGTAGGTATATAGTAAAAGAAACAAATATAATGGAGCAGCTTGGAAGCAAAAAAGTGGAAATCCGCGGATCCGCGGAAAACTTTCATCACTGTTAGGATCAGGATCAGGATCTCAAAATCGAAGAACCGCAGTTATCGTGAAAGGGTCTATTGGATGTTGCATATACATGCAGGGTTCTCATTAAGTTTTAGAGTAGGTGGAGGAAACTGAAAAGTAGGCGGCACTGATTTGAGGGCCAAAAGCCCGAACCGCTGGCCAACGGCCCGCGAGGGGTGAGTCCGAGAGGGGGGTTGCCCCCCTTTCGTGTGTAGGGGGTACGGGGGTCCTCCCCCGGAAAATTTTTAAAAATGTACATTGCAGGAGGTGGCATCTGGGGCCTTTCTGGACACATTTTGATCTGGTTTATTTGTTCTCAATATGACATTTTTTTAGAAGTCCATTTTGCAAAAGAAAAAAAAATTTAAATCTTAGGAGTTGCACACAACCTATCCATCTAACTTGCTTGATTTTTTTGTATTTTGTGGTAAATAAAGATTTTTTCCAACAAATTGTCCTTAAAAGTGATCATAAAACCCACTTATCTATAGAATGAGGTAGACTCGAATTTCCGCGTCCGACCCGACATTGGTTTGCATACTACATTATCATTTTAGAAGTGATTTCCTTCGGGTTTATTATCCAGATTAAATCTCATCAGAGATGAACTTTATCATGATCGGCAGCAGTCAAATGCCATTATAGGCCCATGCTGTTTAAAAACCGGAAATGCAAACCATTTATTAATACTAGATCGATCGCGATTCCGGAATCGTTAGTGTTGGTGCTCCTTGTAAGAGGAGGATCATACGCAGACAAGACAAGACAAGATCATCACCACGTTTTTAAAAGGAATCGTAATCTAACAAATGTTTGAGTTCTTCACACATTTCCGTCTGAATTAACGTTCTTTATTCACTATGTTTTATAAAACAAACGTTCTGCTACAGTACTGATTTTTCTTTTCATGATCATACTGATTTTTAAAAGTGAAGTAGCTGGCGCCATCGTGTCAGTAGACGGCGAAATCGCCGGTCGCCGGCACTTAATGAGAACCCTGACATGTAGCATTTGGAATTATATTCATACTAGTATATACGTAACTGGTCATCTTGTTTATTCCATAAATCAAGAAAGTGGGAGGCGACCCTTTTTCCTAATGTCAGGATTTATTTAGAAGTTTTTATTATATATGAAGCACATGAATTTGGCAAATAAATTGACTGGAAAACTGGATTTCATCAGTCCTTTGTTTAAGTTTCTTTGTTATTCGGGATTTAGAAAAAATAAAGTTAGTATCCCTGGATGAGACNAAAAAAAAAATCCAGCTTAGAAAAAATTGGGCCGGTGGGGATTGGAATCTATTAAATAATTTGATGTGGCCTTATAGCAATTAAAAGGATTCTTGTAATAAGATTATTTCGAATTCATGCAAAACTATGAAATCATCCCACTTGATGCCAAATAACAAGAAAAAAAATACTTATTTGGATACCTAAATAACGAGAAAAAAAGCCTCTCTCATAAACCCTTGCATAAAAAGTTAACATCATTGATTAAATACTGATAATACCAGTATTGTAAATTTTAGAATACTGGTAATACCAGTATTTTGAACAACACAATACTCGTAGAACTATGTGAAAGTTTACAATACTGGTATTACCAGTATTGTTCAAACTACAATACTAGTACAACTAGTACTGTAAATAACACAATACTGGAATAACTAGTATTGTCCACAATACAATACTGGTACAACTAGTATTGTAAACAAATACAATACTAGTTTTCCAGTATTGTAAGCATCACAATACTGGTACAACTAGTATTGTAAAAAAATACAATACTAGTTTTTCCAGTATTGTAAGCAACACAATACTGGTACAACTAGTATTGTCTGCAACACAATACTGGTACAACTAGTATTGTACATAACACAATACTGGTACAACTAGTATTGTAAGCAACACAATACTGGTACAACTAGTATTGTAAACAATACAATACTGGTAATTCCAGTATTGTTGCATACAATACTGGTACACATATTTTATACTAGTATTGTACAATACTGGTAGTACCAGTATTGTGTTCATATTCTTCACTTTATCCTCCATTTCATTAATTTGTCGTGAATCGTTATTAGAACATTGTTTGATCCGTGATTGACAAAATGAATTTCCCGTGAACTGTGATTGGTACGAATAATTTTTTTGTGATTCGTGATGAGATCCCCCCATCGGGCCCCTCATAATGATGTAGTATTCAATAATATTATTCATATTTCAGGTCCTTAGGTTTATTGACAGGTGTTTACCACAGCACATCAACCTGGAAGGCTTTGTTGCAGACTTCGAGATTGGTCTTTGGCAAGTGTTGAGGAGTCGGTTTCCTGACTTCAGCATTCATGGTTGTGCCTTTCATTGGTCCCAGGCAGTGTTTAGAAAGATACAAGAAAATGGTCTGCAGGTAAGTTTAAAATATTTTATTAATATAAAAAACCTATACACGTGAACAAAACTGAAGTCTTCAACTATTAGCTAATTTCGTGAGCTCGGAAGGACATCTCATTTGCAGACTGTTTATATTCACTAGCATTGCTGCTGTATAACCGAATTTACTATCAATTTATTTTATGTAGATGGCCATTTTAACAACTTATGTTTCTTCTGTGCAAATCATATCATGCAAGACAATTCACCGAGTGATCTGCAATTATACTTTGAATATACATGGTATTGATTAAACTTTAGATATATTTATACTTTGAAAATGCATACTATTTTATTATGCATTTAATATACATGCTGTTGCTTATATTTTGAATATACTAGCTTTTTTCTTATGTTTTGAATATACATGCTATTTATCACACTTTGTATATACCTGTTATTTTTTATACTTTCGTTATAAAATATATTTTTTCCTTTTATTCAGACAGCATATAACCGCAGAGGTGACCTGTTCAACTTCTTCAGGCGAGTGATGGCGCTCCCTTTTCTCCCAACAGAACACGTCAGACAAGCCTTCCTCGAACTTGACGACAGAGCACCCAACAACGCAGCACCTGTGATGGACTACGTCTACAATACTTGGGTGAATAACAGATTGTATCCCATCCAGAACTGGACCATCTTCATGCGTAGCATCCGCACTAATAATGACGTAGAGGGGTGGCACAACAACCTTAACACCAGAGTAAACTGTCGCGGTCCTGTACCATTTTATCTGCTTGTTTCCGAGTTGTACCAAGAGGCCTCCGACATCCCGATGACTCTACGTATGGTTAGCGAAGGGAAACTCCAACGCCACCAAAGAAAAAGAACCCGCCAACTCCAAGGAAGACTCTTCAACTTGTGGGCTCAGTATGCAGCTAAAGCCATTTCCGCCAGTCGTCTTCTTGCGTCGTGTGCTGATATCTATGCCTCCAGCAGAGTGACTTTAAAGTTTTGAAATTTTTGCCTAGTGCTTTTTGATTAATAGTTTAGTGCATCCAATAAAACAAACTTTAGTGCTTTTACATTTGACTGATGTTTTTCATTGGAAGATGATAAATTGTGTTGTTATGTTAGATTGTGATTCTTGATGATATTGTTACTTGGTTATACATGTCTTGGATAAAAAATAAAAATGTAGAAGAAAGATGTTTGAATTACTTACCATATAGTTACAGAAACTTATTATTTATAATTAGTATCAAACCAACTGGTATCGGGAAAGGATATCACTTAACAGTAAACACACACAAACAAAGGTTGATATCACTTGTGTCCAATCCATTCGTATCCCAACGTTGGTTTTAATACTCCTGGTACAAAGCCCTGTTATCTCGAACATCTATTATTGTTTTCTTTTATTGGTTTTTCTTGTTCAGTTCTTTGGTATTTTATTGTGATTTTCGACAACTGTAGGTGTTTCCTGTTATCTAAAAACTACTTACCATGCATAATGTGTTTTTTCCAGTCATGAAAAACAACATTAAACTTCAATGATAATGAAAATTTTGTCAGTACCGAAACACAAGTCCCGAAATGTCCAGTACCGAGTACCGAAATGTCCGAGTCAGTACCGAAATGTCCAGGTCCCGAAATGTCCAGGTACCGATTAGTAGAAGTCAGCAACTCGTAATACATCAGTAGACGGCGTTGTCCCCAGACTACCGCTGTGATTCAAGTGAGATTTCGTGCGAGAAGACTAAAAATAGTAACTAAAAAATCATGGCCAGAAAATAATTGTTGCATGATGGGTACAGTTAATATATGCAAAATCCACAGGGACAATTTATATTCGCAGCGTGTAATGCTCTACCCCATCAGTTTCCAGATACATTTGATAATTGATAACCGATTAATGACAGATGTCTCTATATAAAACTACAAAATAGATACTTATATGCATACAAAATAAACGGTTATATCAGAAATTGAAATAATAGAAAATATAATAACAATGAAAAAAAAAACTTTCCAATATAGCAAGTTTTTGCACTATGTAGAGAAAGTAGACTGAATTGTGCCCAATCGTGGAAAGTAATGTATATAATGTTCAAACATGAATAAGATTGCATTGTTTCTTTTTTTTCATTTTGTGAACTTTTTTGCTTATCAAGATACGGCCTCGATATACCGACACTAAAACTATAGCTGGTATGCTAAATATCTCTGAATTACTTTTGGTGAGGTAATAACTATAGTTTGCATTAATGCAATGAAATGCGTAACAATGATATATAAAAGAACGGATCCTAGCTATCTACAATGTATTTAGTATACAATAGTAGGGTCGCAGAGATTGTCTCGACAAATATTGAAATATTTTTTTCGTGCCGCATAGCAAACAAGAGCATAAAGTTCTCTTAACGCTTTCGCGTGAATAATGCGAATTTTAAAGCACATGGTACTAAATACGTGTGGCGTTGCTGTGTAATTTCAGTTCCATTATTCAGGATTCTTTTCGATGACCGTTTCTTCTTCTATTATTTTCTCGAAAATCCACATACATTCACAACATTATACAGTCAATAAATTTATCGTATGAACTTTTTTGGGGGAAAAAAGTTTTTAAATGATTTATTTTTCATTTTGAAATTTACATATCAATCTTGCTACAAATTTCTTCAAATTATGATAATAATACGAAATTTTTTTGCATTATTTTCGGCGATAAACTTCCATTCAGTTGTGTTTTCCTATTTTGTAGAGAATTCTACCCTGGGTGGGTTGAACAGTGTTGACATTTCTCATTTTCATATGTTCGAACTTAAATGATTAATCGACCGTGATTAATTAACAAGTACTTGTTTTTGTGATAACACTTTTACCCATCATTCCATACTATACGAACGAGATTGAGAGGAACCCCTCGTAGACAATTTTACTGATAACGGCCTAATCTGGGGACAACGCCGTCACAATACATATTGAGCGAGTTGCAGACTTCTACTAATAATGGACTTCTGATAGTATACATAGTCCCTGTTGAAACATAAGAAAGTTTTAGTACACTTTACAGCTACATTTTTCCACCGATTTTAATACAAAGTACACAATTTTATAGAAAAAAAGATTGCTTAAAATCATAGTATAGTTTTTGTAAAATAAATTTATTCCAAAGTACACAAACTTTTCTCTAAAAGTTGGATAATTTTGGATTTCTTATAAATATACCGCGAAATTTTACACTTCATAACGTTTTTTCCAGTACACTTTTTATTTTTCCCAAAATATTTAATGCTACAAATTTTATATGATTGAAAAGATGAAACTTCGATGCGAATCATGGTATATTTTTCTTTAAATTTAGTTGAACATTTAGTATTAAAATACACAGGGAAAAATTTAGTGTTTGAACTCCAAAATTTATTTCTAAAAATTGCATGAGCGTGGTCACATCAGTCAAAATTTATCAGCACTGTTAAAATTTTTTCCTGCATAAATTATATATGGCTATAAAGCCAATACAAAGAGCTTTATCCTGGTAAAATTTCGTAATAGTAGGATGGAAGTTGACATGTAAACTAGCGAGTTAAAGTTAGCCAATGTTCTTTATGTTCATTGTTCTGACGCTCATTAATCATCGATAACTGTCGTTTGTTTTTGGACGGTTTCTCGATAATTTTACGACCTCTTTACACAAGAAAACAACCCATGGTGCATTTATTATCCATTTTAATAAGAATTTCATTGTTGTTTGAATGAAGATTTAATGTTGTAAATATGCGATAAATCAGCTTTTCGGCAAATTTTTCAGAATGATTTTATGTTGAGTAAATCAAAAGTTACAACCGAAAATCGTAGCCGGGACACCGCTTTTTATTCGATCAAACTGGTTTGTTAAATGCAAAACCAGGAACTTATAATGACATTATACTACTTCATTGGGAAAAACTGTGGAAAGGAGGATATTTATTTTTATAGTTCTGACATATTTAACATAGTTCTTTTTTGTATTTTTTAATTCAACTATTGCAATTCAATTCAATTCAAAGTTTTATATCGAGTCAGGGACTATACATACAATTAATGCATTGTCCCTGGTTCTGATTAAGTCGATAATTACACTTTATAACGAAAGCTCTGATGAGCTTTTTTATCGACTGTACATTACGTGCAACATTACAACACATTCAGCACATGCAATCTGGGATACACATTACATATATATAACACATACATTTCAGATTGTACATAAATAAAAAGACATAGCTGATCATAGCTCATACAATATGCAAAAAAACGTATTTCATTCAAAGAATGTATTCTTCTTCTTCTTCTTTCTTCTAATTTTAAGGAAAAAAAATCTTATATTGGAAATCATTTATTGATGTTTCACTTATGTCTATGTTTTTTAACATTATAAATTCATATATCATAATTCACCTTCTAGTATTAAAATAAGCAATGAAGGGATATGAAGATAAATTAAAGATATATTTTCTAACAAAAGAATAGACTTTTTTGTATATTAGAAAAAAATCTTATATCAATAAATGATTCTTTTAATAATACAAATGTCAATGACACTATTTTCTTATATTGACAAATATTTTCTAATATTAGATTTTTTCATATTAAAAATGAATTTCAATATACGAAAATGATTTTTAATATAAAAAAACTTATATTAGAAATTGATTTTTTTCAATATTGAAAAAAACACCTTCTAATAACTTAATACCGAACTTACTGTCAATTTTGTTTCTGCATATGCGCATTTCGACAACTTATGTCTCTCCAGTTCAGTGCAGATAAAACTTTTAAAAATATATAGAATTAGTAGGAATCGTTTTTTTTTTAATATTAGAAATTGGTTTTTAATAAACTCTTTTTTAATGTTACGCACCATTAATTTAACTGAATTTCTAATACTACAAAAATATTTTTTTTATATTGACAATATTTTCTATCAATAGGAAAAGGTTTTTTCAATACCCCCCCCCATAAAAAATGAATGTGTAGTATTAAGATGACTCTTTTTGTACACCTTGGCTTGCCTAACAGAGGCATGAAATGATTATGCACATGTAAGTAAACTACCACATATACCGTTTTTGACATATGACTACGAACTTGTTTACAGTAAGCAAGTAATATTAATTTTAAGTCTGATTATATATAAATTGCACTCAGAATGAGCAGGACGTCATTTTTTTATGCCAGGGGAGTATGTGATAGCGAGGATTTATTAATTTTATATTAATATTTATTAAATTTATTTCAGGGTTGTCAGAATTAATTAGTTTAAATCAGTACATTTTTCTTTTCTTTTCTTTCGTTATTCTTATTTTCTAGTTACTAATTTCATTGGTCTGTCAGTCATGTTTCATAATTTCTTACTTGTAGTTGGTTGTTGTAATTTTGACTCTTGCTTTGAGTATTTTCTTTGTCAGTGGTTGATCCTCGAGGGTTGATCAAGGAGTTGACAATTTGTTGATTTATTGCATATTTTACGAGAGGGTATGGAGTAAATGAACATGGTGACTTCCAGATGATGAACAACAATAAAAGCGTGACAGTGATTATAAGAACACTTTGCAAGTTTCCTTAATGTTTGTCGACAACCCCGCATCCATGACCAGAATAAACATGGATGTAGCGTTGCTCGACATCTAGCAATGAATTCCGCCAAAACCGTTGCTAGGTGCCGTCTTGAACTTACTATGAGGTATGGGCAAAGCTCATTGTTGAAGGCCTCATGGTGACTTCAAGGTGAAGAATAACAATAAAAGCGTTGATTCATTGCTTTTTACTATGTACTTGTAGAGACTTTGTCTCATGTGTATTTACTCCATATCCCTTCATTGCTTATTTCAGACAGGAGGTTGTCTCTCCTGCAGTATGGAGTCCGTTAAAAGATTCCCGTGCGAGAGATTTATGCTCTATATACATTTCAGGTATGTTAAACTTGTGCTTGAGGGAATTTCTCATATGGATGCGCTATCACACTTTCAAATTTTGGCATTCTATTTTTGTAATTTCAAAGTGTAATCTGACCATTGTCACTTGTTAATGTTGCCCACATCTCACTAATTTATACAAGCAAGTTTTCTCACAATCGACTTGATGAGTGCCCTGTGTTTGTCTATATGTTGTGATTTTCCACCAGCTAGGGACACTGGTGCTTTTGTTGGGCAACGGATGACAGTGATTGTGGGAAGACCTTGCCAGTTTCCTTAATGTTTGTTGACAATCCCGCATCCATGGCCAGAATAAACATGGATGTAGCGTTGCTCGACATCTAGCAATGAATTCCTCTCAAACCGATGCTAGGGGCCGTCTTGAACTTACTATGAGGTATGGGCAAACTCATTGTTGAAGGCCTCATGGTTACTTCAAGATGAAGAACAGCAATAAAAGCGTTGTTCCATTGCTTTTAACCATGTATTTGTAGAGACTTTGTCTTATGTGCATTTACTCCATATCTCTTCATTGCTTGTGAGACCATAACACATATGTTAACTCCAAATTAATTAATTTTTATGAGCCGTTTGGCCATTTCGGAAATTAATTCCTCATCAGCAGCACTAGAACCCAAACATAGGAAATCCACGATTTAAACAATGTTCAAAATGGATAAAACCAAACGAAACCCAAATAATAAGCAATAAAAATATGGCTAAGGACAAAACTACGATCAGGGGCTACATATAGTCCCTGCTACGATGGAATGAGTTAAACCTTAGTTTTAGAATTTACGTAAATTTAGACAAAAGTTATACACAAAGTGTACACATGAGATATAATCTTAAGTACAAGTACACCACATCTAAGAAAAATAAAGCCTTAGTACATTTACGTATATACTAATTCATAATAATCATGACCAGACTGATATGTTTAGCTAGCTTATTTATTTGTATTAATGTGACCACAGTAGTGATTTATATTGATGTATTGGTGATCGCTTAAGTGATGCAGGAATCATTTGTTGAACCTGTGACCACATAAATAATAAACATCAGAACCATAACCAGACTTGCTCTCTAGTTCTGGCCCGGCTAAATATAAACGAAGCAAACATGAGCTCTCAAAAGCTCTTTAAAGGACTGATATTATAAAACAAGTAATAACATAACCAGGATAATACTATGCAATAGACAGTCTTAACAGGGACTATGTAATGTCAGTATAAAGTCCCTGGTCTTAGGTACACATTTCATAGATAAAAGTTCAATTTATAGCAGATCACAAAACGCACTGCAGGTAGCACTAGCAAATTTTCAAATAAACTAAATAAAATACATGATTAGTATGGTAAAATGCAAAAAAAATTAAGTAGAATTTTTATTCTCTATGGGTAATAAAATATATGATCCTCTTGAAGTTTGGTTCTAGTTACTGACTTTTCGATGTCGAATCTAAATGTTTTGAATCATGGCGCTAACATTGACAGAAGATGTCATTAGAAATAGAGTCAACTTACAACATGACAATCTAGGTAAATGTTGGTTTGTGTACGGAAGATGCATCCTGACTTTTGTAAAATGCAGTCTTCACAAAATCCTTAAACTTGCACCCAACTGTCATATATAAACAGCAAGGTAACCGAATCGCCAAAGAGACACTCATCGTCACACGCAAATTTACTACAAAAAGCGAAATGTTGACTTTATACACATGGATATGCGGTTGTGTGATTATATTTTTATCTCATACAATCGTTTCACACACGTTTGCGTTTCGAAATATTGTCTTTCACATGATAAATTGGATCTTGAGGAGTCTGAAACTTGTCATGACATGTTTGAAAATGTACAAGAATATTCTTCAGTCTAAAATAATATCATAGATTATATGCTGTGAAATTACGTTTGTAACAACTTTCAGAACACTCTGATATGAAGAGTAAACATAGACCATACTGGCTGAAACCAAAGACACATCAACATGACAAAAACAATATGTTCAGAGTTATCTCCCATTGTTAGTTCTAAGTAAAATTGGCTACATCTACACATTTGTATTTTCCTTTTTTCTAGGTCCAAAAAAGAGAAGTTAAAAAATATATAAATAAAAATCATAACTTATAACTGTATAATGAATTGTGTTTAATTACTGCTAAAACTGTAGGTCTATTTTATCTATCATGACTACATATACTTCAATTTTTGGATAATTAGTGTCTATTCAAAGGATAGAATTCTATCCTATGTTACGACCCGGGTGACCAACCTCACACAATCAAACATTAGTGATCATACCCATGCTAAAAGAATCCTTTTCAGGAAACCTCGTACACATCTTTCTGATCTCATAAAAAACTCTGACACTCAATAGTCTATTTTCATTGAACATTAATTTGATTGCCCGAACTTTTCAACACTTAAATGGTGCCCGAATTCGTTAATTAATCACCGAATGAATTTCCCATTGATAAAATTTTGTGTGTAGATGTATGAATATGGAAGACCGATGCATGTATTTACATTTGCACAGTATGAATGGCGTAAATGTACTTCCCTGAACCGTCAATAAAACGATGTGGCTGTTTTGAAATAAATCATAAAAGAACAACGCATTGGAAATAAAAAATCAAATTCAGTAGCCGTCGAGAACAACAGTCCATTATTTACAATCTACGGAAGACATAATGTTTGTTAACATTTCTAGTTATCAATGAATGGAAAAGTACGGCTGTTCCACCTTGGCTGTGCCATTATACTTGTTGCGATTGCCATTTAGTGTCATCTCCGAGGTCCGCGTTCGGTATACATCTACAATGGCTGACTAAAAACAAAATACTGAAGAAGTCGTACATCGGTAAATACAAAGTATTACCTGGAAACAGTTGTCAAGGTGCATATTCCGAAACAGACAATATTTTGCAACGATCGGGGTTGGAATTGACTAAATTCGAAATAGGATCAGGCAGGGGTGTTGATCTGTTGATTGCCGTTCGTCCAACAATTGTTCAGTCCGGGGTGTTGCGTGTTAATTGCCGTTGATCAGAGTTTGGTCAAACAAAAATTGAGATAATGTCATTTGAGTATTTACAATGCATAACAGTCATTTTTCAATTGCATGATAATGTATATCATAGCACGAATTGAGATGCATTGTTGCACAAAGAACTTGGCACAGATCATTATTTTCATGTCTTCATGTGTTTCTTGATAAAGAGCAGGGTATTGCTGCTCATGTCTTGTCAGCTTTTGCGTCTTGTCAGCATTCACAAACCTTTCATTCAGGTGTCTTCTTTAGAATTAAATTTCTAACTGTACTTGATCAAGATGGTGCTGTCATTGTTTAGTCTATGTTGAGTGTACAGCAGGGAACCCATAATAGGATTCTGGTATAAAATCAAAATTCTTTGAATATTTGTCTCTAATGGTTTGATTGCCATTAATTGGCTGGTGTGATCAAATGAAGATGGCCACCAGTAAATACTTGCTGACATTCAGAAAGGCATGTTAATTTTCTTGATGAGCAAAACATGGTTTTTGTACCTTTCTTGGTTTTGATATCATCATTATAATTAGACCCATAGTAAAAAATGAGTAATTATGCACGACATAGACAGGCAATTATTCATATCATACATGGACACTATTGGACAGTGTACATAAAATTTCAAAAGATTAGATACTGATCATTGCCATCATAGACACTAATCCACCAGTCCCTTTGCCTTTGGGACTTTGATTATTTTCATGTTCCTGTGTCATATACATATAATAATTGCATTCATTCTGCTTCGTATGGAAATCCCTGTATTTGATTGGTTACGAGTACTTCTGATCATTTCCGTCACCGTGTTTCATAGTCAGTAAAACTACATGTACCGGTACACCAGCACACGAATCCTTGACAACGACAGAAGTGAACAAGACTGCGGAGTAATCTAGACAAAGAAATGTTCACTACGTAATCTTGCGTGAACATTTGCATTCTTTTTATGTAATTGAATGCAGTATTTTGTAGTTTTATTGTCATGTAAAAGTGTGCACTGTAGCACATTTTTCACATGGAGTCCCAAGCTTCATTCAAAATGTGCTACCTTCCTTGTTTTTTCATTCCAATAAAACTACAAAATATTGCCTTAAATTCTTAATTATTGCCAGAGCATAAACCAAATACATGTATGTTGACTGGTTTTGAGCAACAGTTATGCAGTGTCACTGCATCTGATTGAAAATAGATTGTTTGTACCTTCGTTGTCCTTTATTGACTATTTTGGTCAATTTTTTTGTCTCGTCTGTGACGAATGTTGTGAAGTCAAGACAAAGGGACCATAGATTCCGTTGTTGGCGTCGTCTACGTCAACATTTGGATAACCCAATTGTTAAACTTTTATTGAACTTCAATAACTTTCTGAAATCTTACTCAATATAAATGAAATTTGACACAATATTCAATAATTCCAAAGATAATTGTTATGTTCAATTTAATTGGTCAACATCATGAATAACAAATGAAATATTTTTCAATATTTCTGTTTGCCTATAATTTAATTGGCTCTGCAAAAATATAGTACTGCAAATAATGACGTCGTTTACTCTGATCAATCAAATATTTGAAACTCATTTGGTATTATAGGAATTCAACACTGGTTTTTAGGAAATTATGTATCATGTATAAAGTCGGCATGTCACTCACAAATATCACATTAAGTCCTTCGGACTTTCTTCAGTTTGTGAGTGAGATGCTGGAGTTTATACATAGATAATTTCCTAAAAAAAACCCCAAAAACTGTTTAATCCTATAGTATAACCTCATTATTGACTCCCAAGTTTATTTTTGAAGAAAAAAAAAATTCCAATTTTTCCGTATTTTACCATTATCTGGACCTAGTTTTTTGATCAATTATTTGGTTTGCACCATATCTCAGCACCTACATGTGATAGACAGATAATGATTGATAAGTGGTTACATCTTTAGTATTAACCAACATCCATAACAGAATTTTGTCGCATTGACCTATATTTTCCGCATCAATGAATTTTGCTAAATTTTGACTCGAGGCCCATTTATCAAACAAAATTGGGATAAAGCAATTTAATTTTAATGTAGAATTGTTGCATATAGTCTGTAGATGGGCAAGAAGATTTCAGAATTTTATTCTAGTTCCAACTTTGGTAAATTTCCATATAATGTCCAAGAGTACCGTAACAATTTTTTAATTTCGCATACAATAAAGTATTCTACTCTAGGTTCTAGCCATATTTTATCTTATGAGACATAATTCTGAAAACTAGGATTAAAAAAATGTGGTTACAGCTTTGGACAATTTCCTGATACTCTCAAAGAAAAGCAATTTTGGGGAATTTTTGTTATCAACAATGCTTTTTGAATGAATTTTAGTGAAAAAGAATTTCAGTGCCTACAGATTTCCAAAATTTTGATTCCAATTGTAAATTTCCTGAAAATCTCAAAGACAAGGAATTTTTTGGAATTCTTGTTAGCAACCATGCGTTTTGGATGACTTTCGGCCAAACAAGTATTTTCGATGGTTAAAAAAATTTGATGGTTAGATCATGTAGATTAAAAAATAATTTAATTCCAATTTTGGTATATTTCCTTTTACTTTCAAAGACCAGTTATTTCTTGGAATTCCTTGCAACCACATCTTAATATAGGCAAAATTATAAGAAAGTGAAGTAAGCAGGCAGGACACTAGATTCTATGGAACCTCAACAAATTAATATTAAGAAACCTCAAAATAATTTCCCCCATATGAACCAGTATCTCTTATCTTGACTTAAGCAGGAACTGAAAACTGAATGAAATGTTGTGCTATTCCAATTAGCATGATTAGGAATCGGGGCTGTTTGAGTGGAAGTCAGTTAATACATGGGTGATCACACAAGTAATGACAGCTGGTGAATAACACTCTAAGGTAGTGAAACATTTTAAGGAAATGATTTGTTTTTGGCTTCTCATTAAGGTCCTATTGATCATATTTAGGCCTAAAAAAATACCTGTGTTTCCGGTAACATACTCTTCAAAATTAGGGTCAGTAGGTAGGCATTTTTTTTTTATTTTTCCAAAACTTTTTACATGAACATATAGAGAGTAACTTCTGGACTTTAACAGTGCTTCTTTAAAAATTGCCAAAAAACTTTAGGGTAGGCATTTTTAGCCCCAAAAATCTAGGGTGGGTAGGGTTACTGGAAACGCAGATTTTTTTTTATTCTGCCTGATATATAAACTTGTGGTCTTCCAAATGATCTGATTCTATCTTAAGTCTTCAAAATGTACATTTTGGGCATGATACAAATTGCAGATACAAACTAGATGGCACAACTATAGCATTTTCCACCAAAGAAAAGAACTTAGGGGTTATTATAGATAACAAGCTAAAATTTCAGCACCGTACATTTTTTTGTATTAACTTGTAAAGGAAGAAGGCAAACCAACGGCTAGGAATGATAAAACAAAGCTTCAGTTATATGGAAAAAAGATATGACGTCAAGATGAAGAACAACGATAAAAGCATTGTTCCTTTGCTTGTTTTACCATGTATTTGTAGAGACTTTGTCTCATGTGCATTTACTCCATATCCTTTCATTCACCATTTGACTCTCTATACAAGAGTGTTGTGCATGCACATCTGGAATATGGAAGTAATATATGGTCAGTGATATATATAAAAAGGAGGCAATACAAATCAAAAGACGTACCACAAAATTGGTAAAAGATAAATCATTAGTTAAGCTACACAGAACGCCTGAAGTACCTCGGACTCTATCATTACAATTCAGAAGATTAAGACCAGAGATGGTAGGAACATATAAGATTTTAAACAATATCAAGCATGTTCAACACGAAAAATTTTCCCTATAAGATCATCTATTACATCAGGTCACAAACACAAGATATTCAAAAAGAATTGCTGATTAAACCTTCTTTCGGAATATATTTGGTGCATGGAATAAAATACCATCATATGTTGTTGAATCAAAATCTGTTAATGCTTTCAAAAGCATGAGTCACAGTGGTGTTGTCCATACATGCATGGATCACACACGTGATGTCCATACATACATGGATCATAGTAGTGTTGTCCATACATGCATGGATCACAGTGGTGTTGTCCATACATGCATTAGTCGCAGTGGTGTTGTCCATACATGCATGGATCACACACGTGTTGTCCATACATGCATTGATCACAGAGGTTTTGTCCATATATGCATGAGCTACAGTGGTGTTGTCCATGCACATGGATCATAGTGGTGTTGTCCATAAAAGCATGACCCATAGTGGTGTTGTCCATACCAGCATGAGCTACAGTGGTGTTGTCCATGCACATGGATCATAGTGGTGTTGTCCATACCAGCATGAGCTACAGTGTTGTCTATACATGCATGGATCACAGTGGTGTTGTCCATACATTTGGTGTCATCATGTCCATACATACATGAGTCAGTTCTGTTAACAATACGTAAAAGGTAGATAGAGATGTGGAATGTTGTCGGTTTTGTATATATGAACATTTCTATAGTTACTTTTCAAGAGAAAGAAGAAAATCATAATTGTTTCATTTTCTAAAGTATTGGATAAACTCTGAGTTTAAAAAATATTCTGTTCTAAATAAACATTGGAAAAATCTCGAGATGAAATTTTCACCTGATATACAAGCTAGAAGAAAACCAAACATTAAGATGATGGGCTCAAGGGGCTGAATATCCTAGATGGCAGGCCTCAGAACCAGGTAAACCAGGTAAATAGCCATATGCAGAGATTAAATTTATAGTAAACTCGGTATTATGTTATTTGTTTCTGTTTTAGAGGACGTAAAGGCATTGTCATTACCTGGAACATATCATGAAAAAATTGTAGACTTTGGAAGTGCTTTTAGGAAATTTTCCAGACTGAAATCGTTAGACTTATCCAGAAATACTATTACATGTTTAAAGGTAGGTGTTCTAACTATTAAGTTATACATTGTATTACATTTTGTATGAGTGTAGTTTTTATGTGTATTAT
>MJUU01073997.1:17818-54473 GCA_002080025.1 Modiolus philippinarum
TTATAATATATTTAAAACAATGCAACAAAAAACATTAAGACTATACCGATAGCCATGATGGATGCATTTCTAAAACACATTTATAATTAAAATCAGATGAAAGTATGTCTGCAGTGTTTGTCAACCTTACAGAAATTAATTGTTGGATTCCATATCAGAGTTGATTAGTCTAAAGGTACATTTTTGTATGTACAGTACAGTAGTGGATATATCTGTTTGTCAAATAAAGATACAAGTTGACCAGATGTTAAAACTTATCACTAGTACTTTCTTGTCTTTTTACAATGATCTTACACTACAAGTATCCACAGTAACATTTACATGACATTACAGTCTTGTTTAATTGGATATATCTAGTGCATTAATCATTTTATTGTAACATATATGAGAAATTCTTTGAAGTTTGTTATTGCATTTTTTTTAAGTTCACTTGAATGAATGAAAACCAAAATGATATTTATAACATTATAAAGATATTGTCTACTCGATGCTGGGTTGAATTAATTTTTAATTAGTTTAATTGAGTTTTCCTTTGAATTAATCTCAGCACATCATTGTCAGACTTGATAGTATTAAAACTGAATACTTTTAAAAATATACAGGGTAAATGTCAAGGAGACAACATGTAAATATTATTTCTTGATATTGTTGTCATTGACTTTCTGTAACATCCAGTTATTATTTTACAGGGCTTAGAACATCTGAAGTTGCTAGAGAAATTAAATCTGTATCCTCTTTTATGCACTGAATAGTCAGACATGTATATGTTCATTAATTGGTTGGTATTCCTGTCAGATATAACACTGTTTTGAAGCAGTCATTTATAGAGGTGTTAATTATTGTACACATCAAAAGATAAAAAGAAAACACAAAACAGATTATAAAATAAACACAACTAAAGCACTAGTCACTTACTGTAAAAGGGGATATTTTCATGTTGTTTATATTTCGCGATTTTGATTCCTAAACATATTCGCGAGGTTTTATTTTCGCAATTTTCCCTTACCTTCCGAAAACAAATTTACATGAGGGGATATTTTCGCAAATATGTGCCAATCATGAAATAAGCGAAAATAAACTCCTCGCAAAACTTCCCCTTTTACCATGTTTACAGTATATAGATTTATAGTAATGGAAGTTTAATTTATTATACATAGTGTCTTGACATTAATTGACCCGCCCCTTTTGATCAAACCAATCAACTTGGAAATATAGAAAGTATCAGAAACAAAACTTGGATTTTTTTTTCATATCATTGCTTTTGATGAAACATAATTTGAAGTAGAATAATAACTGTCAGAAAATCAGATAATTGAATATTGATTATTGTAACTTCTGATATTTTGTAATACATCCAGATTAGCTATTGACAAAGTGGGCAGAACTTATTTTTATTCCCGGCCTACGATAGTAGGGGGGGCATATAGTGTTTGGGTCCGTCCCTCCTTCCATTCGTTCGTCCGTCCATCCATCCCTCCCAAGTCAGGTTTACCCTCAGGTTTAAGTTTTTTTTCTGTGAAGGATGTATGCTATTATCATGAAACTGTGTATAAATACACATTAGGATATAATTAAACAAAAATCATAATAAAAATTTATCAAGGCTACCAACTTCATGCTTCACTGATCATGGAAAAAAGGGGGGGGGTTGTATGAGGTTTACCCTTAGGTTGAAGTTTTTTTTTCTGTGAAGGATGTATGCTATTATCATATAACTTTGTATAAATACACATTAGGATATAATTAAACAAAAGTCGTACATGTAATAAAAATTTATCCCGGTTACCAACTTCATGCTTCACTGATTATGGAAAAAAGGGGGTAGTATGAGGTTTACCCGTAGGTTGAAGTTTTTTTTTCTATGAAGGATATATGCTATTATTATGAAACTTTGAATAATCACACATTAGGGTATAATTAAACAAAAATCATAATGAAAATTTATCATCGCTACCAACTTCATGCTTCTCTGATCTTGGATAAGAGGGGGGTAGTATGAGGTTTACCCTTAGGTTGAAGTTTTTTTTCTGTGAAGGATGTATGCTATTATCATGAAACTTTATATAAAATGCACATTAGGGTATGATTAAACAAAATCATAATTAAGAATTACCCTTACTACCAACTTCATGCTTCACTGACCATGGAAAAAAGAGGGGTAGTATGAGGTCTACCCGTAGGTTGAAGTTTTTTTCTGTGAAGGATGTATGCTATTATCATGAAACTTTACATCAATACACATTAAGGTATAATTAAACAAATATCATAATTGAAATTTATGCATCTGCCATTTTGGTTGCCTTATGAAATCAACTTCCTGTTTGGCGGGACTTTGCCAATTTTCCCTTTATTGAACACAGTGAAGATTTTCGTCGCCTTTTTTTCAGCTATTGCTGGGCGGATTTATTTCAGATATGGTATTTGACTTTATTTATAGGAGGAATGCATCATCTGCCATTTTGGTCACTTTATGATATCAGCTTCCTGTTTGGCGGGACTTAGCCATTTTTTCCCTTTTTAATGTTCAAACAATAGGAGTGGGGGTATATCTAGGACGACAACACGTGCAACCTCATGTTTCAGTTCATATGTAATTATATTTATCATTCAGTCATAATACAACCTATATGTTCAAGTGAAAAGAAAAAGTCCTGAACATCTTTAGATATTACAACAGTATTGAAAGTTTTGAAGAGCTGAAGAGATTAAGATTCAATACAAATTTACGAGAACTTGACCTAAGATTGAACCCAGTGACCAGAACTGAATCAGATTACAGACTTTATCTCATACATATGCTCCCTAATTTACAGAAATTAGGTAAGATATTATGTTTAAGAATATTTATTGTGTAGAAAATATTTAAAATATATTGTTCAAGGTTTTGATTCAGTTGTCTTAGATCAATCAGACTGTTAATTTATAGCTCACCTGGCCAAAGGCCACATGAGCATTTGCCATCACTTGGAACCCGTCTTCATCCGTCATTTTTCTGTCGTCCATAAATTTTCCACATTTTTACTATCTCCGCTGAAAAGACTAGACCAATGTGAACCAAACTTTACAGGAAGAATTTATGGATGGTCCTTTACTAAGATTGCTTTAATTTTGATAATCTGCCAAAAACATGCTGAGGTTTATTTATGATCCATAGAAAAAATGGCCACTAGAACTGGACATAGTTTAACATTTGACTCTATGCCAGATCTTGTAACCCTAACTCCTATGAAACTGTCCAACAGAATTTCATAAAACTTTGTTTATTTAAGGAGGTTCGCTCCTTATGTTTTGGGATTTCTGTCAGATTTTCGGAATTCTCGGGTTTTATCCAATTAAAAGCATTATAATTTTTTACCCATGGACCCCCTTATTTTTCCCATAATTTCATTTTATACATCTGTATGGGCATTCTGCAAAAAATTCACTAAATTCTATTTATTCTGTCATAGTGATTCATGGTCAAACCTTTCTAATGATAATCCTATGAAAAATCCAAAGAGTTCAGTTTCCCGCCAAATTTTCAATCACTTATATCTCAAAAACGAGATCATCAACCTATCAAGTTTTTCACTTAAATTACTTCTTTTCTAAATTTCTAACAAAAATCACATTTATTTGAAATCATATTTATTTTCAAATAGAGTAGCGAACCCCCTTAAGTTTAAACAATTTGCAGTCATAATCTCCTTTAAGCTTGTCTTATGAATAGGGTCTGTAAGTCTCGTTTAATGTTGGAACTTCCGGGTACATAATTTGTACCCGGAAGTTACATTTTTAACAACAACATATGACGTTTCAAGCACAAAATTAGGACGTCATAATGCTGCAACGTCATAGTTTTGCGGGAAACATTTTCAAATTGCAATTTTATCGTGATTTCTCGGTGTCACATGATGAGACTTACAGACCCTATTATTGACATTGTCTCATTACAATCCTAGAGTAGTTGACACCTAGCTGTTGAGGAAAGAAACCACTCTGATTTTATAAATGAATAGAACCCGCGCCACCACTGAATTATCACAAAATATTATTTTGGAATCACATGTATTAATGTGTCCTTGAGATAGATCAGTATTTTCAGTGACTGGCTGGTAAGCTATATAATATGTGTAAAATCATACTAATAAATCGGTCAGACTGTAAGGTCCATTGATTAGTCTGCTTATAATTAGCGTAAGTATATATTTAACACATGCATATTTCACGGATTTTAGTTTGGCTTCCGATCATCAGCTGCCCCGCCAGTAATATAGTAATCTATATTTAATTATCTATAGAAGATTATTTAAATTCAAGGACAGTATATACATGTGATTCTTTATTTTCTTTTCTTAAGAAAATATTGAGGAAGATAAAATTCCTTAGTGGAATGAATTATCTAAAATCCAGTATTGATTCTTATTTTTTGTACTTTGTGCATTTTATGCAAAAAGTACATGTGTTTATTTGTTTATAGAAAACAAACACGGCTGGTTCTTCCAGCAGTTATGTATCTAGTGTCTCGGCCAGCTGATTCTCGCTATTTAATCCTTTTCAAACAAAAGCACGCCCTAACTGTCTATAGAAAGCAATTTAATTATCACGTGTGAACTTTTGATGAGGTAACAAAGTTAGACATATTTCTACTTCATTTGAAGGCCACTGTCGGTGGTCCTGTAAATTATTTTTATTTGCTTCAGGACCGTTAGTATGTGATTGGCCACTGTATTTGATGTGTCAAAGACATTCCTCTAAAAGATGGATGATATGATGTAACCATCTTTAGAGGGTCGAATTTATATTAGAATGACCCTTTGTTTTTTCAGGGCATTTAAATTGCCGTTTTAATTGAGTATTAATTTTCATTGTAGGAATAGCCCCATCAATGTGTCTTTCTCGAATTAGTTTCATAATCTTTTCACGATAATGTAAACTAATTTTTCAATTTTGTCTTCCTGATATTTTCTTCTCGAAAGGATATGTTCAGAGGGCACTATATCTGTGCAAATTCTGATACGATTCAGTTTATCATTGAATGATTTACTATCAAGTACTTAAGTTTTGTCAAATCGTTCATCCTTTTAAATCAGAATTAGAATCAAGAAAAATCTATCGATTTCTTAGATATTTTATAAATAAATATAACTTGCGCCACAACTGAATTATCACAAAAATATTATTTTAGAATCACATGTATTAATGTGTCCTTGAGATAGATCAGTATTTTCAGTGACTGGCTGGTAAGCTATATAATATATGTAAAATCATACTAATAAATCGGTCAGACTGTAAGGTCCATTGATTAGTCTGCTTATAATTAGCGTAAGTATATATTTAACACATGCATATTTCTCAGATTTTAGTTTTGGCTTGCGATCATCAGCTGCCCCGCCAGTAATATAGTAATCTATATTTAATTATCTATAGAAGATTTGTTAAATTCAAGGACAGTATATACATGTGATTCTTTATTTTCTTTTCTTGAGAAAATATTGAGCAAGATAAAATTCCTTAGTGGAATGAATTATCTAAAATCCAGTATGGATTCATATTTTTTGTTCTTTGTGCATTTTATGCAAAAAGTACATGTGTTTATTTGTTTATAGAAAACAAACACGGCTGGTTCTTCCAGCAGTTATGTACCTAGTGTCTCGGCCAGCTGATTCTCACTATTTAATCTTTTTCAAACAAAAGCACGCCCTAACTGTCTATAGAAAACAATTTAATTATCACGTGTGAACTTTTGATGAGGTAACAAAGTTAGACATATTTCTACTTCATTTGAAGGCCACTGTCGGTGGTCCTGTAAATTATTTTTATTGGATCAGTGTCTATCCAAAGGATAGAATTCTATCCTATGTTACGACCCGGGGTGACTAACCTCACGCAATCAGAATTTAGTGATCATACCCATGCTAAAAGAATCCTTTTCAGGAAACCTCGTACACATCTTTCTGATCTCATAAAAAAACTCTGACACTCAATAGTCTATTTTCATTGAACATTAATTTGATTGCCCGAACTTTTCAACACTTAAATGGTGCCCGAATTCGTTAATTAATCACTGAATGAATTTCCCATTCATAAAATTTTGTGTGTAGATGTATGAATAAGGAAGACCGATTTTGTATGAATGGCGTAAACGTACTTCCCTGAACCCTCAATGAAACGATGTGGCTGTTTTGAAATAAATCATTAAAGAACAACGCATTGGAAATAAAAAATCAAATTCAGTAGCCGTCGAGAACAACAGTCCATTATTTACAATCTACGGAAGGCGTAATGTTTGTTTACATTTCTAATTATCAATGAATGGAAAAGTACGGCTGTTCCACGTTGGCTGTTCCATTATACTTGTTGCGATTGCCATGTAGTGTCTTCTCCGAGGTCCGCGTTCGGTATACATGTAAATGGCTGACTCAAAACAAAATACTGAAGAAGTCGTACATCGGTAAATACAAAGTATTACCTGGAAACAGTTGTCAAGGTGCATATTCCAAATCAGACAATATTTTGCAATGATCGGGGTTGGAATTGACTTAATTTGAAATAGGATCAGGCAGGGGTGTTGATCTGTTGATTGCCGTTCGTCCAACCCCGGGGCGTCCAACAATGTTCAGTCCGGGGTGTTGCGTGTTTATAATTGCCGTTGATCAGAGTTTGATCAAACAAAAATTGAGATAATGTCATTTGAGTATTTACAATGCATAACAGTCATTTTTCAATTGCATGAGAATGTATATCATAGCGCGAATTGAGATGCATTGTTGCACAAAGAACTTGGCACAGATCATCGTTTTCATGTCTTCAACTTCAACTTCAACTTCTTTACTCAGCAAAATCCACTGCTGGACATCTGCTACTGAGGAATTACTATGTACATGTAGCAAGCTTTTCGTGTGTTTCTTGGACGAAATATTCTCTCCACAAAGAGCAGGGTATTGCTGCTCATGTCTTGTCAGCTTTTGCGTCTTGTCAGCATTCACAAACCTTTCATTCAGGTCTCTTCTTTAGAATTAAATTTCAAACTGTACTTGATCAAGATGATGCTGTCATTGTTTAGTCTATGTTGAGTGTACAGCAGGGAACCCATAATATGTAATAGGTTTCTGCAGGGACTATATATAGTCCCTGGTTTCTGGTATAAAATCAAAATTCTTTGGATATTTGTCTCTAATGGTTTGATTGCCATTGATTGGCTTGTGTGATCAAATGAAGATGGCCACCATTAAATACTTGCTGACTGTCAGAAAGGCATGTTAATTTTCTTGATGAGCAAAACATGGTTTTTGTACCTTTCTTTGTTTTGATATCATCATTATAGACCCGTAGTAAAAAATGAGTAATTATGCACGACATAGACAGGCAATTATTCATATCATACATGGACACTATTGGACAGTGTACATAAAATTTCAATAGATTAGATACTGATCATTGCCATCATAGACACTAATCCACCAGTCCCTTTGGGACTTCGATTTGCTTCAGGATCGTTAGTATGTGATTGGCCACTGTATTTGATGTGTCAAAGACATTCTTCTAAAAGATGGATGATATGATGTAACCATCTTTAGAGGGTCGAATTTATATTAGAATTACCCTTTGTTTTTTCAGGGCATTTAAATTGCCGCTTTAATTGAGTATTAATTTTCATTATAGGAATAGCCCCATCAACATGATCAATGTGTCTTTTTTATAAATAAATAGAACCCGCGCCACAACTGAATTATCACAAAAATATTATATTAGAATCCTATGTATTGATGTGTCCTTGAGATAGATCAGTATCTCATACACTATCTTTGTTTCAAGGACATATCTAACATGTGATTCCTTTGCAAAAGAAAACATTTATCTTTAAATACTGTGACTATTTCAATCATGGCGTGGATTCTGATGTTCTATAAAAAAGTCAATATATCCAAATTATATGGTGAAAACTATGAAGCATTTGATTTGTGGCAACTAACAGGCAATACATCTAATTTTATTTCTGTGATATTACAGTTAGATGTGGTGGTCAGACTTTCTTGGTTTGTCACTTTGGTCCATTAATTGAACATCAGGGTGTTGCCATTTTGTTTGTTGAAGATGATTATAGATTTCAAGTCAACTTGAACAGATTCCCGGAATTCCAGAAATTGAGACTTGATTCAAAAGCTTTTCACCACTGTGCACCAAAAGTTTGCCAGCATCACACAAAACTAACAGTAATTGATACATATCTTAAATTTTGTCTTAAGGATGGTCACTCATTAGGTTTTTGAAACTGTCTCTGACTTTCGGAATCCTCATATTTTATCCATCATGATGCATTAAAAAATTTTGCTCACTGACCCCCCAATTTTCTTTGCAAAATATGTTTGTATACATCTTGAATAAACTTCTGACAAAATTTGATGAAATTCTTGATATATCTTCATTGTATTTCAAAGGTCTGTTGCTTTAATGCAAAGTAAATGAAAAATCTAGAGGAGTTTGGTTTCCCGACAAAATTTCATGCACTTTAATCTCAAAAAACGGGCACACTGACCTATCAATATTTTTGACTTAAAATGATGAATGATTGATGTTCTAATAAATAAGCATACTGATTTCAAATCCTTGACATTCTGAACTTTAGGAGTGACCATCCTTAAGCTGTGTATGATAGTGCCTTATTATGGTACCGTGTGCCTTTTAAACCATACTTGGTGCTTATTATTTGAAGTTGAGAAGAACTGTATCACCAGTGAGTATTTGCATAAAGTTTTCTTGTATATTTTGCAGATGATAGAGGAGTTAGGGATAGAGAAAGACAAGCTGCATTAGTCCACTTCAGCTCAAGTCAAGCCACAGAGATGACCCCTCATGAGGAGGGCAGAGATCCACCTTCTCGACAGCCCAACCCTAGGGCACAGTCTGTCAGGGCAATGGGAAAAGGAATGACAGGTAATTTTGTAGATTTTAATTTGACGGTGTATGAATAGGGTTGCTCCAGCACTAAAGGCTCTGCTGAAAATGTTCAAAATATCATATTATAGCACATACAAACTAGAATAGTCAGAAAAAAATTTATATTTGATGTACAAGCTGAAGCAATAAGGGAAATTTAAGCTTCTGGAGATTATTCCTGTAAATCTGATGCCATATTTGTAAGAGTAAAATTATCATTTTTCTTGTCTTAATGAGTGTGACAAAAACATTTACACATACAATATACAATAAAAGTTGTTTCAATGATTGAGAATATATGAACGACAAATCAGTATTTCCAACTAGATGAATGACGTTTGTTTAAAAATCACATGATATTAATTCCAACCTAAGTAACATTAAAAAAGGTTTTATGAGATCATTGAATAATGTAGTATACCTATCTAAAGCTACTATTGTAAGGATCTAATATAAAACGCGATGCTTCAAAATTTGTAGTTGATGAAGAGAAATTTAGGCTTCATGCTTCATTTAGATTTTTCACTCTAATAACACTTTAAAATATCAAGATGACCTAATTCTATATTAGAGGGTGCATTTGAAGGGTATTATTGTAGACATACACATAACCATATTAACTCTCTCTCTATACAGTTGAGTCTCCTAAGTCGGCGCATCTTATAAGTTGGCGCACATGAAGAAAACAATTTCCTTTTATAATGTAAAGATTGATACAGATGAATTTATGTACTAACTTTAAGCCAGATAGTGATTATGATGAATATATCTGTGTTGAGTGTTCCCGGGAACTTTAAAAGACCAAAAAGGTGCTACAATTGTTTTTAATAGATTTTATTGCTGTTAAACATTTACTGTTACTGTGTAAGTCCATTATTTTTGTTGAAAGCATTTTAGTTTAATATTGAACATTTCCACCATTCACTGAAAACCCGATGTAAATTACTTTTATTTTGCACTCCTGGTACGTTCAGATTCACACCCTGTGCCGACTTACAAGACATTTAAACATGGCGATATAACGGGGTAGGTCATTTTAAGCTTGTTTTTCATGTGTTTAATTGATGTTCTGATTTTAAATTTTGCATGATTTGAAAGTTTATTTATGCGTGTTTCTTTTGCCGGAAATTAAAAAGAAAACATTGTGTGAACAATTACAGCACGAATTAAAGGTAAATGCTCAGATGCGCCGACTTACAAGACTGCATCGTATACATAATTACTCTTACTCATGGCATTTGATAGTTGATTTCTGTGTTCTGTCTATTGGAAATAACATCTTTTGTATAATAATGCTGAAACATTACAGATTCAGTAATGATTTATAGGCACTTTTTCATGTTGATTTAAAAGTATGTACATACTGACTACATAATAGGAAATAGATCAGGCAATGATTTCATGGACTCATGATATGGTTGTGACATCATGTGAATTGTTACATTGCCAATGGAGACGATTATGCCAGAATAGAAGGTGAAAATATCACTTGTTTCCAGATTTGCAGTGTAGGCACATACATTTCTTAACATGATGATTAAATTATCTCTAATTTCTTTCTACCTTCATATATGAATATAACCTGATACAGTCAAACTTTGATGGCTTGAACACCCAAGGTACTGATAAAAACAGTTCCAGTCAAAGGGGTGTACGATGATATCGAGGTCGAAATATGTTAAAATTTGAAACAAGGGACAACTAAAAGGGTTCGAGACATCTATTGTGTGTTAGTTATTGCAGTTGGAGGCATCCATGGTGTCCGACTTATTGCAGTTCGAGCATTAGAAGTTCTACTGTACTACCGGTAATATTTGACATTTGTTCAGTTTCATTGATAATGGAACAAATGATTGCACTGTTGATTAAGTTATTCATTGAGATGAATTTTTAAAAAGTGCAAGTCCTCCCATTTCAGATTTGGTTTCAGTTGTTTTTAAATTAGCAAAAATTTTTGAGGTAAAAAAATTGTATGGTGCCAACTTTGTCCTTGTTGATTATGTCTTTAGACTTGTCTAATACACTTAAGTATTATAGAGTGATTTTTTGTAAAATTTTTCTCTGCTATGGTAAATAATACAAATCTGAAACTTTGTCACTAGGTTTGTATGATCATGCCTTATAACAGTATACAGTTTCATACCTGTGCTTGCCCTATTTTGTGCTTAAAGATGATGGCAGGGAAATCACCCAGGAGCATTGACTTGCAGAATCTGTAATAGGGGCTGTAAGTCTGGTACAATTTCAGAACTTCTGGGATCAAAAATTTTACCGGAAGTTACATTTTAAACAAAGATATTTGACATTTTAAACAAAAATTTGAACGTCACAATCCTCTGACGTCATGTTTTGGTGGGAAACGTTTTCAAATTGCCTGTTTATTGTGGATTCTCGTGAGTCACATGACGAGACTTACAGACCCTATTAATTTTCATATTTATTTCTTATCCTGACTTTGACTCTGTTTCATAACGTTTTCATCAAAGGGAAGTAACCTACTGACCCGACTGTCAGGTTTACG
Organism: Modiolus philippinarum; assembly: GCA_002080025.1. NCBI lineage: Eukaryota > Metazoa > Mollusca > Bivalvia > Mytilida > Modiolidae > Modiolus > Modiolus philippinarum. The sequence continues at coordinate 29,259 of MJUU01073997.1, forward strand.
GTTCAATTGTAACAAGGGACAACAGTATAGTTCTAATACAAAGATATCTATCATTGGAGTAGGGATAATATCCCCATTGTCTTTAGATAATTTTTTCCAAGTTATTTGGGTACTTACCGAAGTGAAAATCGTATCAGTTTCTAGTGAAAATGTTAACTGGCCTTCTTTTCCCTAATGTGACCGAAAACCAGGTTTTCGGTTGCTGGCGAGTAAGGTCCCTTTGAAAAACATGCTAATATGAAAGTCATCCTGTAAATATGAAAATCGTCTATTGAAGAGTAAGGAATTGAGAATGAGAAGCTGTATTACAGTATTTCAAGTGAGACCTTATTCCAAAATTCTTGCTAGCAGCCAAAACAGTTTACAAATTGAAAGAAAAATAGATCCATTAAAATTGATCAGGGCTGTTCCAGAAAAGTTGGTCTGGGACCCTTTGAAGGCACTTCATATAGATTGCTGTGGGTGGTTGTATTTTCTTCATCCTTTTGTATTGTACATATGGGGAAGATTTTATGGGTGGTGGGGGTCAATAAAAAGTGCCTTCAAACCCCCCCCCTCCCCATGTCAATTTTTCTGGAACAGCCCTCAATAGTTAATGTAAAATTGGAAGCTAAAGGAGTGAAAAGTAGGCTTATCCAAGTTTGACTGGTCATTGTCTAGTATGTATTCATCAGAATACAGTAGCCATTGACCAATTTCAATGTACCTATTTTTCTGTCAGTTCGTAAAAATAAGTTTAGCTGGGATAAATGTAGAAAGAACTTTGGTAAAAGGTCTCACTTGAAACACTGTAATGATAGGGGGAATTTTGGTCCGTTTTTGATTTGGTCATTTGAGAAGCTAAACTACATTTAAATTTTTCATATGTCATGACCAAATTTGATATACAGCTCAATAAACCCCTATTTTAAACAGTGCCAAATTTATTATCCCCTTGCCCAACTAAGTTGGGGAGGGAATATAGTGTTTTTATCCCCTCGCCCAACTAAGTTGGGGAGGGAATATAGCGTTTGATCCGTTCGTCCGTCTGTTCAAACTTAAGATCATATATCTTTTGAATAACAAGTTGTAGATGGACAGTGTTTTGTCCATGGATGCATCTTGAATAGAACTTGAGGTTGATAGATAGAATAGTTGGATTTGACCTACATTTAATGCATGAGTGGCTCAGGTTAAAGTTTTTGTAAGAGTCCAGATCTGGGATACTACAACTTGTAGAGGAATAATATTTTGTATGTAGATGTGTCTCATAAATTTATGAAGCTCCAGATAAAAATTAGGTCACTTTGACCTTCATTTCATGCATGAGTGACTCAGGTTAAAGTTTTGGTAAGAGTCCAGATCTGGAATACTACAACTTGTAGAGGAATAATATTTTCTTATGTAGATGCGTCTTGTAAAGTTATGAAGCTCCAGATAAAAATTAGGTCGCTTTGACCTACATTTCATGCATGAGTGACTTAGGTTAAAGTTTTTGTAGGAGTCCAGATCTGGGATACTACAACTTGTTGAGGAATAATATTTTGTATGTACATGCATCTTGTAAAGTTAGGAGGCTCCAGATAAAAATAAGGCCACTTTGACCTACATTTCACGCATGAGTGACTTAGGTTAAAGTTTTTGTAATAGACCAGATCTGGAATACTACAACTTGTAGAGGAATAACATTTTGTATGTAGATGTGTTTTGTTAAGTAACAAAGTTCCAGATAAAAATTAGGTCACTTTGACCTACATTTCATGCATGAGTGACTTAGGTTAAGTTTGTGATACAGTCTGGATTTAAGATACTACAACTTGTAGAAGACTAATCTTTCATCAGTAGATGCATATGCTATAGGTATGAGGCTCCTGAAATAAGGTCACTACATTTCTTGCATGACTGGCTCAGATTTAAGTAACAAGCTAGATCTTAAATGGTACAAGTTTGTTGAGTGCTTATACAAATGTAATACTAGACAAACATTCAACAAACGGGTGAGGGGATTAACTGTTGTGTCCGGCTGCCCCTTCTCCTGTTAAAGTTGATGTGAGAAATTAAATTTTGTTGTAAAAATCTATATGTTGTACATTTACTATGTATTTGTAGGGTATCACACATTTCTGATTTCCAAGAGAAGAAATAAATATCATGATTATTACAATAACTTCAGCGGTAATTTTATTTAGCAGCACATTACTCTGCTTGGCATGCAATGTTTATACCAGAGCCTTAAACATTTTTCAGCATTAGATGATGATGATGTAGCTGTATTAGATTTGATAGCTCATACTGGTGGGGACTTAAGTAGGCCTAGGCCCATTACAGGGTCTGCAGCAAGAGAACCCAGTGCTGAAGAATACTCTTTAGAAGGTACACATTTTATCTTATTTGGTAAAATAATTGATCAGGGTTTGATACACTTGGTCCACTCTTTTTGGAAGTAAACCCGATTTTATTTTGCACAAGAAAGAATTCATAAACAAAATCCATTATTGTGTAGATCAAGTAACAACAACACTGCCACGGGAATGCAGGTTAATTTTTTTTGTTCATCGACATGTTTCGACGCTCAAGGCGCCGTCATCAGGATACATAAATACAAAAAAGGTTTACTGAAGTACTAAATTCGGGAATGTAAACATAACTTCACAATGGATAAAGATTATCAATAGATACAAACTGGAAATAACTTAAACTTATATTTCCCTATCAATTTATAGTGTTCATTCAATGTTCAAACAATGGTAATTAAAGATAAAGGAATAAATTTAACGTTCTAAATTAAAATTCATATTTATCTTTTTCCAAAATATTTTGGGAAGTTCATCTTAGCAAGGTATATACTCTGAAATTATCTTTAAGAAACAGTGAGGTCAATAAAGTACAAGAATAATGTCGAAACGAAATTTGCATTTTTTTTCTCAACATCATCCAAAACGGACACCCTTCCTTTAGTCCCTTCCACTTCAGCTGGCTTCCTCCTGTAGGAGCCAGACAGCAGAGGTACTGCTCCCAACTGCGTCGGCAACTCAAGGAAGGTATGTGTCGCAAATAAAAGGATTGTTGTATCAACAGGTTAGATTTCTGTAACAGTGTCAGTAATTGTTCAGCATGAAGGTGGTACTTTTCTGTCCATATTCTAGTTGTGCGTTTTGTCCATTCTAAAAGAAATTCGGGAGTTGTATTGGGAACTTGTGGTTGGATATTTGATCTCAAAGTTTTAGGTATCATATCCCGAACCTGACATTTGGATAAATAAGCCTGGTGTTGTTCAACCCGTACAAGTTTTACGTTTAATTTCCAAAAAGTTCTGCATTCCTGTGGCAGTGTTGTTGTTACTCGATCTACACATTATTATGTTCATAATTAACAACCCTGCATACCATTAAGGTATCCACTTCCCGGGAGTCTTCCGATCAGAGACATAGCAGGCATTGGTTCACTTTGTTTATTTTATATTAAAATCCATGATTGTTAAATATCCAACTATCCCTTCCTGATAATGACAGTGGAGAAGTTTGTTTTTGAATTATAACTCTGCATATTTATATGCTGTCACCTAAATAGACACTTTCCTAAGTAATAATAAACAAACTAGACAGTTTCCTCTATACACTTGTGATAGTGAAATAGACATTCACTAGAGAAAGATTTTCATATACATTTCATATACATGTGTATTGCAAAGAAATTTTTGCATATTTAAACATATACTCAGTCTATATACTGTAGAGTGAATCTTTATCTTCTGTAGAATTGTAGACTCTTTCTTTTACCTTTTGTATACTCATAACTTGTTACATAATATGTGCATCTGTCTTAATAGATATATTAAAACTAATTAACTAGATATTTATTTCTTATTTTATTTTCCGACGCTGGTTTTGTCCTTGGATTGTTAGATTTAGACTGACGGTTCGGTTTTCACTTACTTTATTTCATACATTTAAAGGCAAACATTTATTATTTTTTCATAAAAAAATATTTGTGAGAAATTATTGATTTTTCGACATAATGCGACTTTCTGTACCAAATGTATCAACCATTTGATTATGTATAATATATTATATGTTATTCAGGTTACAGAGGAAATATAGTGTGACCTACCCTGGATGTTTAGTTATATTTCCTGAGGCAATGCCGAAGGCAATATAATAAACATCCAGTGTATGTCACGCTATATACCCCGTCTGTAACCTGAATTACCTTTATATTCCGATGAACAGCCCTGGTGAAATGAAATCTGTGACGCAAATAACTTTTTTCAATTCCACTATGTTGTTTTCATGTAATAACGTTGTCAATTTCCATGACAACTTATATTACCTAACAGTTTTCCGATTATATTGAAATTCATGGAATGTCATCCAATCAAAAGCAGCCTTACTTCTGTAGACTGGAATATATTATTATATTTCAATATATTTTACAAAATTTGATTTGATCAAATAAACCATGTGACCAGAAAATGATCACAATGTTACAGAAATCATGTGACAGGGTGACAACCCCAGGAGACATCCTATTGTCACTCTCAGCAACCCTGCTTTCCCCTCACAAAAGGGAGATAAACTTTATCAGTCATCTTATAAAAACAAATATGGTTGATTATATGTTAAGTCGCCCATAAGAAATGACAAATATGGCAAGCCAAGAATATTTATCTGATGATAAATACTTTTTGAAACAGAAAATTAAGGTAAACCTCTGAATGTTAGAAAGAGGTATGATGAAAAATCAAATACCCCAGTAGTATAATTGACAAGATCCAATTCATTTAATCTCTTGGTGACCAAATGAATTAATTGTTTAAAATATAATTAAAATAGTTATGTTTCCATGCTGGTGGGACACATCCAGATTCATCAACCTCGGAAAGCCCAAGTTGAAGCGTCTCTCCTTGGACGGACAAATCAGGATATTTTCCCTAACACTGGGCCATTGTTGTATAATGCACTTTAAGCAACATACATGTAATTCTAACAGCATATTTTATATGCACAGTTCTTAAGCCCTATGGAAATACCCTCAGTGCAGTCTGACAGTTTTGGATTTTCACTGATTCCTTGGGCTGTAACTAGTTTATTATAAGGAACAAATTTTTGAAATTACACCCTTTCAAGTAAAACAACACAACCAAAAGATTCATCACACAAAGGAAAACAAAACAAAAGTTATTGAAATACACTTAAAAAGTCATGTATGAACAAATCAAAATAGTTTTTGCAACACAGTTATTATAGGACAGACATCAAACAAGATGATAAACCGTTGTTTTCATTTCTATTTTTGTCCCCCACCGCAACACGGAGCGGGGACATAGAAATGCCGGGCGTCCGTGCGTCCGTGTGTCCGTCTGTCACACTTTCTTGTAAGCGCTCTCATGCATACAAATTATAACGGATTTTCATGAAATATACCAAATGTTTATATCACTAATACCTTGGTCAAGTTCGAAAATCAGCCTTGGTCGATATTTTTTTACGCAGTTATGGGACTGTGACCGAAAAATCATGTCTCTGTTTTATCCAAAAATTTACCTTGTAAGCGCTCTCATGCCTACAAATTTTGACTGATTTTCATGAAATTTATACCAAATGTTTATACCATTAATACCTTGGTTAAGTTCGAACATCAGCCTTGGTCGATATTTTTTGACGGAGTTATGGGACTTTGACAAAAATAACGACACGGTTTTAGCCAAAAATTAACCTTGTAAGCGCTCTCATGGCTACAAATTTTGACAGATTTTCATGAAATTTATGCCAAATGTTTATACTACTTATACCTTGGTCAAGTTTGAAGATCAGTTTCAGTCGAGACTTTTTGATGGAGTCATTGGACTTTGACCAAAATAACAACACTGTTTTAGCCAAAAATTGACCTTGTAAGTGCTCTCATGCCTACAAATTTTGACGGATTCTCATGAAATTTATATCAAATGTTTATACTACTAATACCTTGGTAAAGTTTGAAAATCTGCCTCGGTCGATATTTTTTGACAGAGTTATGGGACTTTGTCGAAAATAATGACTCTTTTATCCAAAAATTTACCTTGTAAGCACTCTCATGGCAACAAATTTTGACAGATTTTCATGAAAATGATACCAAATGTTAATTCCACTAATACCTTGGTCAAGTGGGAACATCTGCCGTGGTCGATCTTTTTGTATCCCCACATATTTAATTTTGGAACTGTCCTGAATGTTTGAAAATATTTCAATTTCATATACCATATACAGTATACTAGTATATTGCATGAGCGGCGGGGGACCCAGGAATTCTATTCTTGTCCATATTATTGGTTTATTGTATGCATTTTCTTTGATCTCGTGAGGCAAATATTTTCAGTATTTGCTACTGCATGAATACGAAAATATTGGCAAAATGTCTCCTTAGCCAAGCCTATGTTGTCAATCAGCACATCAATGTTAACAAAAGAAATACACATCTACAAAAACAATTGGGACAAGTTCTTTTACTAATAGTCAATTTCCCCGTTTCTGGAAAATTGATCTTCATTTTTCAAAATTTGTTACATCAAATTATTTTGTTAATTACTGATAAAAAGAATAATAGAAGTGTTCTTTCTGATAGGACTCTCCAGCAAGTGGGCTCTCCCATTATTGTTGCCAATATTACTTCATATTAGAAACAAATTTCCATTATTCTATATGTATTTACTCTCAAAATTAAGGATGCAGAGTGTAATAGTTGAGAAATTTAAGAATATTGATTATTAAATGTACAAGATATATAAAATTATGACCAAAAAATTAATAACAAACTGAAATGTATGTAATTAAATAATTTTTTTTTATTAAAAACCAACATATTCTGTATTTTCTATAGTTTTAAAAACAATGGAAACAGTACCAGAGGAAGCTCATGATGTAAGTATTTCATATCAAACAAGTGGGTACTGAAAGTACATAGGACTCGTTAATTACAAAAATCAAAGTCTGGCGACATGACAAAAATTAGAGAAAAAAAACAAAGACACAGAAATAAAAACACAACATTAAAAAAATACTGTGAACTCTCAAACAAATACATCAGATCATAGCAGTTTTAAAACTTATTAAGATGACTAATACTAAGTTGCTATAAATTTAATTTCTACAGATGAAAATTTTTGACAACTTGTGTCTCATCAGTGCAGATAAAATCAAACATTTAGAAGACTTGAATCCAAAAGATATTTGAGTACAGGTCCATATAAAAATCAAAATATTTTACAATAGGGTTGGCACATGTGAAATTTTATTTTCAGAAACTTAAATCTTATTTTAATATCTTTTCATAAGTAAATTCATGAGCAAAGAGTTTTTCAAAAGTGTGTGTCGTTATGGTTATAATAGCATGTTAACTTCTTATAATTTCTATATAAACATAATGAGCTATCTCCCATGTTGTAGTACATTTTATGTAAAAAATATTTCAAAAGGGGGAAAGGGTTTGAGCAAAACATGATTTTGGTCCTCTAATACACACAATACTAAGTGTGATTACACAGTAAAATAGCAGTAAATTTCACACACATCTTGGCTAAGAAGACTCAGACATGTCATAATTTATATAGATTTATAGAGGGATTTTTCCTGTCAATAAGCCACTCCTTCGTCTGTGGTAATTTAAAGAGGTAAAAACTAAAGAGTTAAGAGAAAGCTTTGGAAGGAGAGTCTTGTCCAAGTCGTGCCTGAACTAGTCAGTACATAAAATACATTGAATAAGACATTAGAATATGCTTATCACCACTTGGCAACTACCGGTAAGTCAATTTTCACCGAATCCCAAATCTTATACTTCCTTTTAAGCAGTTAAATTCATTTTATGGTGTAAATTTTCTGTAAGTTGTCTTTCTCCATAAGTATATGGTATAATTTTCTTCAGGATTATACTCGACCTAGAAAACAGACAGCAGATTCAGGAGATGGACCTGTGGCACCACATCAAAAGAAATATCCAAACATACCTGCAGTATATTCTGGATCACATGATGTAAATGGAGTGAGGTAAAAATATAAATGGCATGATTAATTATATCGGTAGTTTAATATTATTTCATTATTATTTATCAGTTTAGCAATTACATATTACCTTATTTGTTAGCCAAGTTAGACCTATTAACCCTCATGCATAGCTCTGTCCTTTAATAGCTGAATTTTGGCTTTTCGATTTAGATCCTTTTGGTTATTTATTATCTATCAGCTTAAACATGTTTTTCGGTTAATGGACTTTCAAATGTTTGGTTTGATCTGCACTGATGAGACATACCTGTATATCGGGTTATTTTTGCGTCGGGTTTTGTTCGCGAATTTGGTGTAAAACAGGCCAGTGAAAATTTCGCTAAGTTTATAATTCGCGTTTTTATACTCAATCTAATGCATCTGAATAAGCAGTGAAATTTACGTGGAGGATAAAATTCGCGCATGGTTACCTACCGCGAACATAGCGAAAATTAGACACACGCGAAAAAATCCCGATATACGGTAAGTTGTTGAAATGAGCATATGCAGAAAATAAATTAACAGTAACTTCAGTATTTTGTTATTTTTATGCCCCCTCGACGACAAGTTGGGGGGCATATTGTTTTACCCCTGTCCGTCCGTCTGTTATTCCGTCTGTCACATCTCTGATATGCTGTTATTCCGGATTACTCCTTCCACAATATAAATGCTACATTTATTTTACTTTGCACAGTGATTAGGCATGGATTGAAGATATGCATATTGTCATGGTTTTGATTTTGGCCAAAATTTGTTATTTTGAGGGGTAGTTGAACTTGGCCATTTTATTGAAATGTGTGTTCTGGACCTGTTATTCCGGATAACTCCTCCCACAATATTAAAGCTACATTTTTTTAGCTCACCTGGCTATGCCAGGGTGAGCTTTTGCCATCACTTTGCGTCCGTCGTCCGTCCGTAAACTTTTCATTCAAAGATCTTCTCCTCTGAAACCACTGGGCCAATTGAAACCAAACTTGGCAATAGTCCTTGGGTGGTCCCCTTTAAAAATTGTGTCGTTCAGGTCTGTACGTCATCCAAGAAGGCCGCCAGCTGGGACCAAAATTTAACATTAGACCCTATGTAATAAAAACGTTTCAAATTCTATTTCTCTGAAACTACTGGGCCAATTGGAACCAAACTTGGCCACAATAGTCCTTATGTGGTCCTTTGCAAAAAATGTGTTTTTCAGGTCAGCGCGATATTCAGGAGGGCCGCCAGGGGGAAACATAGTTTTAACATTGGACCCTATGGGAAAACACTTTCAAAGATCTTTTTCTCTGAAACTACTGAGCCAATTGATACCAAACTCGGCAACAATAGTCTTTGGGTGGTCCCTTGCAAAAAAAGTGTTTTTCAGGATCGCACTATATCCAACATTTCCGCCAGTGGGGAACATAGTTTTAACATTGGACCCTATGGGAAAACACATTCAAAGATCTTCCCCTCTGAATGTACTGAGCCAATTGGAACAAAACTTGGCCGCAATAGTCATTGAATGGTCCCTTGCAAAAAGATGTTTTTCAGGTCAGCGAGATATCCAACATGGCAGCCAGCGGGGAACTTAGTGTTTCCCATGGGGTCCAATGTTAAATTAACAGAGGTCTTCTCCCCTTTAACTAATTAGGGATATTGGATTTATAGTTTAATTATATATAAGTGCTCTTTAACATAAAATGTATATGTTAATCAAGGGCCAGGTGAGCGATACAGGCTCTTGAGAGCCTTTTGTTTTGCATTGCACCATGATAAGGCATGGATTGAAGATGTGCATATGATCATGGTGAAGATGTGCATATGATCATGGTATAGATTTTGGCCAAAATTTGTGATTTTGAGGGGTAGTTGAACTTGGCCATTTTATTGAAATTTGTGTTCTGGAGCTGTTATTCCAGATAACTCCTCCTACAATATTAAAGCTACATTTATTTTATTTTGCACAGTGATTAGGCATGGGTTGAAGATGTGCATATTGTCATGGTTTATATTTTGGCCAAAAATTGTGATTTTGAGGGGTAGTTGAATTTGGCCATTTTATCAAAATGTGTGTTCTGGACCTGTTATTCGGGATAACTCCTCCCACAATAAAATGCTACATTTATTTTACTTTGCACAGTGATTAGGCATGGATAGAAGATGTTAATATTGTCATGTTAAAGATTTTGGCCAAAATTTGTGATTTTGAGGGGTAGTTGAACTTTGCCATTTTATCAAAATGTGTGTTCTAGAACTGCTGTTCCAGACAACACCTCCCATAGTATTTAAGTCACAGTTATATCAAGTGCTTAGAAATTGGATGTCCCTGTTTTATATCCAACTGGGGGGCATTGTATGTGTCTTACAGACACAAACAGAGTAGCCAAATTTTATCCAAAACTGGAATATAAACACATGGGGAAAAACTTGGATGATGGCAGCGGGGGCATTTAGTCTCTCTAGTTTACCACTGGGCTGATGCCTCTGCTGGTGGACTGTTAGTCACTAAGGGTATTCACCAACCCAGTAGTCAGTACTTCCATGCTGACCCGAAAACCGATTGTATTGAAACTTACAATATCTAAATTTTGCAAAATTTTGTTTAAAACTAAGGAGTATCCCCCTCATGCATAGTTCAGTCCTTAGCTGAATTTCGGCTTTTCGATTTATATCCTTTTGGTTATTTGTTCTCTATCAGCTTTAACATGTTTTTTTCGGTTAATGGACTTCCAAATGTTTGGTTTGATCTGCACTGATGAGACATAAGTTGTCGAAATGAGCATATGCAGAAAATAAATTAAAAGTAACTTTGGTATTTTGTTATTAACCCTAATTACATGTATTATAGGGAGGTGGAATTACCCAATCTCAATAGAATTATATCTACCAATTGTTCCCTACAGTCACTGCATGGAAGATCTAACAACACCCCATTTTACTTTCTGTTTTGATAATTCATTCCAAATTCTCGACTTTTATCATAGGCCTTAATGTCTTCAAAATCAAGAAGACTGGATTCTGATTGGTTGATGTCAAAGGTCATTGTGGAATTACTATTGCTATGATTAAAGAATACAAAATCCACAAATAATCATTTTCATAAACATTACCTATATAGATGAGTTGATGTACAGTCAAAGTTAACCACTTCTAATTATTTCAGGAGAGATGAAAACTTGCAGTATCAAGATGAAGTAGATGCATACTCAAAGTTCAAAAGTCATGGATATTTTACTCCTCATCCTGGTCAAGGTAAGTTGTGATTAAAGCTGAATATTTTACTAACATTTTGGAGTGCCATTTGGGTACAGTATAATTAAAAGCTATGGTCTGCACTGTATTGTTTTGTTGATTGTAAGAAAAATAACTTCAATTCCTTTGAAAACATCTCATTGATTTCTTAGAAACTAATGAATTTAAATTTTTGCTGACCTATCTACTTAGAACTGTAACAAAAATAAAATAAAACTCTTGCTTAGTCTACATTAAATTGATTAAAGTTATGTTTTAAACATATTACAATATAATTATTCTTGGTTGAAAGACATGTGTGAATCACTCTGATACAGCTGATTCAAGTGACCTTATATGAGCAAATGTATCTTCACATGTAAACACATTATGTAATATATATGTATATATAGTTGTGTATTTTGTAGAAAATGGTAGAGAGACAACTCGTGGGTCACCAGGAAGTCCCAGAATTCCTACAGAGAGAAGACATGGTGGAGAGGAAGAACCAGAGGATAGCCACAGGAGAAGTAAAAGTGTGCCATCACAGACGTTAAATGTAAGTATGTCAATACCTTGAAAAAAATAGCAATGAAGGCACTGAAAATAATTTATGGACTTTGAATTTCATTTTTAGTTTGCCTCAATTAAGTTTGGTGGACTATTGGAGTACCCAACATCTACATCTGCCTCAAGGTCTGCTTCTATATCTGTGTCCACATTTAGGTTCATATCTCTGTAACTACAGGTATGCATGGTAAGGTCATCAAACTTTGTGTTCAGGTGCATTTTGAGATGTTTGACCACTTCCTTTAAAACTATTAAAGTCTCTTTTGCCTTTATTTTGCTTGAGTGGCTTGCATTCAAATATAGACCCAAGCTCATATCTCGGTTACTGTAAATGGTATTTCAGCATTCAGACAAAATTGGTTCATTCTGACTTACATTTTCCACTTGACTCACCTTGAGTTTTCAGCTGAGTTCAGATTTGTGTCCCTGCAGCCTTTTTATGCCCCCACCCTCAGGCAACAGGGGTATTAAGTTTTACCTTTGTCTGTCCATATATTCGTATGTACGTCTGAAATTTTCGTCAAGGATTTCTCAGCTTGTGTATGCAGGAATGATTTGATATTTGGTCTGAAGCTTTGGTATGATGAGTTGTACCATGTCTCCCCTTTTTAAGTCCCTCACTCATCACTTCCTGTTTGTCGGCATATCTAAATGGCCAGGACATCCATGTCCCATAGACACATTTTCTTTTATTTCATTATAGGATCACCAAATCTTGCATATGCATGCTCCTCTGATTGAATATCAGCAACCAGGTAAATTTGGCTACTTTGACCTACATTATCCACTTGATTGACATCCATTCAAGTTTTCAGACTAGCTCAGATCTCAGTCATTGTAAATGATATAACTTTGTATCTTCATTAACTGTTTTTAATTTGGTTTTTCTTTGTTTGAAAATCATTTTTGTAGTGAAAACAGCCTGTATTCAGCGGTAACTGCAAAAACACTGAGCTGTACCCATTATACAATGGTACCCATTATACAATGGTATAATGAGTCATGATCATTTTTTATTTTATTTTTGAGCTATAATAATTTTGACCTTGCATTGAAACTTTATCATTCTACTGCTATTTATCCACTGATACCATAGAAATTAAATGTAAAAAAAAATGAATAATCTCAAACACCGGTGAAAGTTACAAAAATACTTATCTCAATTCTATGTTTCACTTATTACTCTATTTAATTGACCTGGCTTGTCACGGGTCAATTATATCAATATTATTCGTGTTGAAATTATCTACAAGACAGAGAAAATTAAGCCACACCCAACCTCTGCAATAAATTTGAGTGATACATGTTAGTGCATGTGCTGGTAAACATGCAAAAATGTAATAATTTGAAACCTCCATTTGTTATTGTATGTAAATGTATATATTTTAAATGAATATGAAATCTAAAACAAAATTAAATTGTTAATTGTAAGATCTTTGTTATAACCTGCATTTTTATAAACCCTCCTCTTGAATAAGATATCATGTAAGAGAGATAAATGTTCTAATTACAGTTCAAGATGATTTATTTCTCAAAACTGCAGTAGATGAAACTTTAATGATTGTAAAAACTGTTATGAAGCCATTATGCTTTGCATAAAATGAACATTTTGATAAATTTTAGGATTCCATTGAAGACTTCCGTATGCATAAGATAGAGGGTGATCGGCTAGAGAATGGACACAGACCAACAGAAAAGCAAAACACTGGTAATGAACCAGTACCAGGTGAAACTCCAGCTTATAAGGAATTTTTATTTAAGCTTTGTGACTTAGTTGATCGATACTGGAATGGGACGAAATCTCTTCATAAAAATCCTAAATATAAAGGTTTGTAGTCTGATAAGGTTATATATGATAAATTTTGTATAAATCTGACTTTATTATTAATTTCTAATAAACCAGTTAGCAATTCTGGTTTGAAAAGAAAAAAATTACATCACAAAGATGAACTTTCTAGGAATTTGTCTGCAAGGGTCATTTAGGCTTAGGAAACAGAAACTTTGTTGTGATCTATATCAAGACAATTATGGCTTCATAAGCACAAAGATTAATTAATTCATGTGGTAAGGGTTTGGCCTTGGGATAAATGCAATAAAATTTGAGAGAGGGAAAAATATTCTTCAAAAATTTCTTTTTCTAACAAAAGACTTTTGTCATTTACATTAAAGTTTTAGGGGCCCAAGTGGCCTGGGCCATTCTACCTGTATTGCAGCCTTTCACCACAACAGTCTAGGCCTTCCTTGTACATAACTAAAAATGATGCACTCAAGTAAAACTAGTATGTGACTTGCCAAAGGTTGTCAGTTTATCCAGCTCATACCTGTCAACTCTCCCGATTTCATCGGGAGGCTCCCGATATTTTGTCAAAAATTCGCATATCTCCCATCAGCTACTAGTCTCCCGAGCGGGAGCTGAGCATCTCCCGATTTCCGAAAAATCACCAAGAATGGAAGTATGATGCTCATAATCTTTGTCACTTTTATCTAATTGCCCTAAATGATAATTTTATTACACCTGTTCTGCTAATTAAAGGATTAGTTCAGTCGTAAACAAACATTCATCGGCAGTGTTTACCTGAATTATGACCTAATTACCTATCAATCAGAGATTACCTGCTTAACTTTATTGCAATTTCCAGTAAATTGCTTAAGAAAATATTTTTATTTATCATTGAATTTCATTTCCACTATATTTTCACAATAAAATTCCCTAGAAGACAGGGGAAAAATATCTATTTTTACCAGAACACGTATTTTGACAAATGAGTTGTTTCCCTTTTTTTATGATTTTATTCTAAAGCATTTGAATTATGATCCTTTTATATTAATTAATTTACACCAAAAACAAATTTGAACTTAAATTTAAAGGCATAAAAATGTTTTAAAGCAAAGTTAGTTGATATTTGCAAAATTAAAAATTCTTTTTTACTAATTAAAAGAAATTTCTTTTACAATATATAAATGTTTTTTGATTTTCTGTCAGTGTCTGAGACCTACAAATGTAGTAAAGAACTTTAAACATCTTCCAGTCAGATAGCATTTTTTCAACTGAATAAATTTGTATCACAAGAATGATTATATACTCAAATATAGACAATACACACTGAGGCACTCAAATTAGATAAGAAAGCCACTTAGACAATAATTCTGATACCAGATCTGCATTTAATAGCCAAGTAAAACTATGCATGGTAGGAACAAAACTGATAAGTATTGAATAAATCAGTATATGTGCTTGAGCAAAGTACTTTATTTGGGTATATTCATACATTTAAGTATCATTTAGTCTAAAGTGTATTAAAATTGGCCTAAATATATGTCACGAAAGCCTCTTACGGAAAATCTCCCTACTTGAGCAAATTTTTTGGTAGGGAGATCTCCCTACTTGAGACAATTTTGGTAGGGAGATCTCCCTACTTGGGGCTTTCAAAGGTTGACAGGTATGCCAGCTACTAAAACTGTTACCGCATTTTACGAAAGTAGATAGGGCGTATAGGTCGAAGGGCCCATTTTTGGGGAAAATTTTGGATCCGTTCTCAGATAGGTCGAGGGCGCGGTATAGGTCGACAGCTGACGATTTCTTGAAAGTTAGTATTGATAAGTATAAGCTCTGTCCACTGTTTATATTGTTTATAATTTATGTTGTACCAGCTGATTTCAATAATTATTATCATTAGTACAATCATTTTTTTATGTTATAAAAATAAATAAATTTGAATAAAGCGATGTTGGGTGCATTACTTAAATATGAGTAATATGAATATGAACGTCAGCTTTGTGCATAAATGTACTGGGTGGATCCACACTATTTTGTTTTGGCTATTGGGGTTAGCTTGAATAAGGCTTCACTGATAAATCCAGTTAAGATTTTGAACATGTTTACCTTAGAATTTGAAATACAAATATGATGTGAATATAATACTGTCTTGTCTCGATTTATTCGACGCCCAAAATTTTCGACACTTTTCATTTTTTTTCAGAAAAGTCAAAATTTTGATATCTTCAATTTTTCGACCATCTTCAAAAATCGTCTGATGAAAAAAATCAAAGTTGATTGATTTGAAAGGAAATTACAATAATTATTTCAACAATTANCACTTCCTGTATTTAAAAAAGAAATAAATAAGGAATTTCAAAGCATTTGCTTAATGAATAAACTTAAATTATTAAATTAAATTTGTATAAAAATAGGATTTTTAATTTTCCATTGTTATAAAGTACATTAAAAGTGACTGAATATGGTCAGTGTCAGGTGATAGTCACATGATTGGCGGCCATTTAAGGTCCCAAGCCCAAGTTAAGTTGTCAATTAAATAAATTGCTATCAAAGTGAATTCATGTCTTCTATTACTATACTTGCTTTTTTAAAATTAATAATCAACTCCACTTCTGTTTTCTTTGCAATTTTTATTGATTTCCCCGTATTGTACCCCTGTAAACACAATTTTGTTAAAAATAGATACCGGAAATCATTGTTTGTTCTGGATCGATACACAACAAAGTGATGACCTTTTTATGACAGCTTGTGTGTACAAATTACTATGACATCTTAGTAAAAGCTAATTGCATTGTGATTAAATGGGTTTTATTAAAATTATCTTATCATAATAATGGCAATACACGAGTCTAATGAGAGAAAATCAGACCACCTTGTTCACGTGATTCAGTCCAGGTAAAATGTATACAACGTGTTGTTGAATAAGTTTTAATTAATAATAAAACAATAATAAGTCTGAATAGCTTTATTTAAATGATAAAAACAACACAAATACTGCATAGTTTTATTAAAAAGATATAGCAGGCATTCATAATTAGGTAACTGTTACCGGCAAACATTGGGACTGATGACATAAGCGGCAATCGCCGATTTCTGTTGAAATTTGCCCTGAAAATATAAAAAAATCATATTTTTCGACGTTTTTTCAAAATCCCCAAAAAGTGGTGAATCTGAGTGTCGAAAAATTCGAGTAATTACGGTAGTCAGATATGTTCTCTTTTTAACCCACAAAAATAAACTTCTGAAAAAAAGTTTAAAATAATATCATAACAACAAATACTTGTTGGCTATGATAGTACGTGTTTCTTTTTAATATTGTATGTAATACTTTTGTACAAAATATATTGCGAATGTCACAAGTTAAAAAAAGAAAAAAAAGTTGAACGTTCAAAATTAATGGGATCATGTAAAGCGGTCGTCTTTATTATTATTTTTTTAATTGTAAAACTTAAAATTATGAATATAAAGTCGCAAAATATTTAACAAAGGTGAGATATCTCTTTTGCGGAAACGATTTTTTCCGGAAAAGTAATATATATTTTTTTGCGGAAAGGTAAACTATTTTTTCTGGAAACGGATTTTTTTTTTCGGAAACCTAATGCCAATTTGCGGAAATGTAAAACGCCCTCGATGTTCATAAATTGTTTGTTTTGTCATTTCCTTTTCAAAAGAATTTATAATATTGTTCAGCTTTAGGAATGCCAATAAACTGTTGTTACAACTCATGTAAGATTGTCAGTTTACTGGTGTAATTATTTAATCACTGATTAATGTTTATCCAGGGAAGCCATAAAGATGTCAACAAGCTGTCTTGATGGCTTGACATGTCCAGGTGTTATTCACTAATTAGGTCCAATTTTATCTCCAAGCCGTGATCCATTTCATTGACACAAATATTTAATTTCCCATAAAAATAATTCATTCAAAAGATTGAAATAATAAATCTATGACAGCACTCGTTAATTTCACATCTCGATTGCCAGAATTTTCCTCGCCATGTTTACACATGTGCAAACATTAAGTGTAAGAGTTATTGTTCTTTTCCCACTATGTACAAGTACGATAAGCAAATCCTTGTATCAGTTAAGCCAATAAGGATGGATAATTGATGTCCCTAATTGTGAAAAACATTAATCAAATGCTTTAAATACTGCAGAAACTTTCTTCAGAAATAAAAATATTCAGTCAGAAATGCAACCCTTAAGAACCGTAACTGATTCATAGTTGTTCCGACTTTCATTATAATTATAACCCAACAAACACTTCCTGCTTTGCAAGTGTGCAAAAACACAAAACAATAAACAACATTAACTATATTTTATTGTCATATTGAGATTTGAAAAGATTTAATAGCAATATCAGGAACAAAATATCAGGTCATAGAATCTTCTGGCATACCTATCTATCTATCTCTCAATACTGTTCGCCCTCTTATTAGAGTACTCTGAACAGGATACCAATCAGACGTCTGTACTAATTTTTTCAGGCGAGAAAATTTTGATTTGATATCAGATAGGTCAAAACGGCAGAAAGGTCGAGCCAACAATTTTTTGGAAAAAAGTATCAACCTTTAGGCCGTAAAATACGGTAATCATAATATAGCTTAAACACTCCTAAAAGCCATAGGTAAGCTTTGTTCAATTAATCAATAAAAATAAAATTATATGCATGCACATTTAAATGATAATAAAACAGTAAATGTGTGTTTTTGTAGGCTTGGCATATAATTTGATTCAGAACCTTTATAGAAAGTTTGGAGATGAAACTTCAAGAGAAAAAAGATACGTTGATGAACAGTTGAATAGACTAGAAGAAGAGAATTATCGTCTGAAGAAGCAAGCCAATGATACCAAGGCAACATTGGCTGATAGTACATTTAATGAAACTCAAATGAGATCTCAGCTAAAGAAAGCACAGTCTGATGTTGTAAGAAAATGTAGAGAATTGATATAATTCATAGAGGATTACTTACCCTCATGCAAGGTTTAAGTTAGAGTGTGGGTTCTTAGTAATGATATTTGTGTCAGTAAAAAATATATGATGCCTCAGCAATGTAGATATTGAGGTTTATACTGAAGTTCCTGCAAGACAAATGTTGCAGCAAGCTAATTAGGCTAACTATTTGAAAATATATGCAAAAATAAAAGCCCATCTTTGATACATGTATGAATGAAATGCAAAAGATAATCTCCTAGCATAAAAACAGTTGGAGAAGTTTGGTGGACAAACTATATACACAAGGTCAGACTGAATTAATGAAAGCTGCTTAGCCTACAAAATACTTTCTCCACTATTGTGGTGAAAGAGAGCTTCAATACAGAGATTTACAGTGGAATGACTACAATATCATCAGATATAATAGTGAAATATAATAAATTGTTTGTCCGGGATTAACTTGATGTGATTATACTTTTTAAACCTTTGAAACCTGATGACTGCTTTTCTTTTTCTTCTTTAAATGGCTGAATGAATATAATAAATTTCATTTTGTATGTTTTAAGTAAAAGATATAAGTCCTTGTATGTATGTATAACATTGTTTATTTATTGTTTGATT
The DNA here is from genome assembly GCA_002080025.1 of Modiolus philippinarum. Classification (NCBI taxonomy): domain Eukaryota; kingdom Metazoa; phylum Mollusca; class Bivalvia; order Mytilida; family Modiolidae; genus Modiolus; species Modiolus philippinarum. Next base: position 48,357 of record MJUU01073997.1, read on the forward strand.
ACAGGATCAGTTAAGAGAAAATTTAAAGAGGGTTGTGAATGAAAATAGAGATTTACAAAGGAAGTTACATGAGTCAGAGAATGAAGGATCAGCTGCTGCAGCCTCTATGTCATCTGTCAATCAAACACAATTAGGTAGGATGAGCTTTTAATATACAACAATGCATGAAGATACATTAGGAGTGTAACGATATACCTTTTTGACAAACAGTATGTATTGTGATTTTCTACTTGAATAATGATTCATATTGCAATGTAGGGCCTGGGTTGCCGAGTGGTTAAGGTAGTTCTACTACCTATACAACCACTGTAGTCTTTCACCTCTGCAGTTTTAGTTTGTGCCCCGCTTTGTACATTACAAAAAAGGTTGTACTTGACTTACAATTGTAAGTAATAAGGTCGAAGGTTCTCTCTGGGCACTTTGGCTTCCTCCACCACTAAAACTGATCATCATGAGGAAGCTGAAATACTGCTAAAAGTGACATTAAACCCCGTATCATTAATCAATCACACTCAAGAAATAAATCCTGGCCCCTTTACTTTATTGTCATTTTAGTTTGGGCTGTAAATACAAACATCAGTGAAAAAAAAAATTTCAAAAACAATGAATGCCTATATTGAAATAAAAATAAAGTGTGGCAGACATATTATGTTTTGAATCTAATATTGAAATATCACCAGTTTTACAATGGAGGCAGACTGTTCGCCATCCTATTTTTGGCAACATTGACCAGACCTTCTAACCAAGAAAATAGGTCACAGTATACTTGCTGTATCCAGTGACAATGCCAAAACAATTCTAAGAATGATGTAAGTTATTTGAACTACATGGATTGAGTAAGAGCTATTCCATTTAAGATTCCCACTGGGGGGTGGACACCAATGAATTATTTTTCTGTTGGTGGTGGGTAAATTTCTATTGTATCTTACTAGTCTTATTATATATTTAATTTTTTTTCTCTTGGTGGGGAGTATAAAAATAAGTGGCGTTCCACCCCTGATGGGAATTTTTACTGGAATAGCCCTAAAGCCATTGTGTGTCATCTTTTTTCAGAATTGAATATTTAGTCTTTGTTGTATTTGTATAGAAATGAACTGAATATACATGTTTATTTGAGTTTACATGTTTTAACACTGTTTAATTTCAGATGATTTACAAAGACAGAATGATGTATTGAAAAATGAAGTACAACTGTTACAAATTAGATTAAAACAACATGGACAGTTACAAGATATGGCTTCCATGTTACAAGATAGCCACAAGTAAGTCACGGTATTATGTATAGTCAATTTATATCTGATTGAAATTTATTATACACGGAAACAAAGTTTGGGGCATACAGGAATCACCCTGTCTGTCCATCCATGTACCTTGTCAGTGCATGTTCTCCTAAACGGCTGCTTGGATTTTGATGAAGTGTTACACAGTTATATTACACCATCTGAAGATGTTCATGAAGTAATATGGTTGCTCTCCGAAATTTTGAAGGGGAGATAATTTGTCTTTGACTATTTTCTGGAAAATTAATTAAAGGGGGACCATTGTCAGTGCATGTTCTGCTAAACAGCTTCTAGGATTTTGATGAAATGTTACCCAGTTGTAGTACACCACCTGAACATTTGCATGAAGTAATATGGCAGTTGTCCAAAATTTTGAAGGGGAGATAATTTGTCTTTGAATGTTTTATGGAAAAAAGGGGATGGTATATAATTTTGTCCATAATTGTATTGTGTCCACATTTGTACTGTGTCCACAAATGTATTGTGTCCACACACACTTAAATTTAGACTTGCCACATTGATTCAGGGTTCAATTAGCAAGGGGTATAAATGGCTGCCATTCGGTGACAGCCCCAGTTTTCTCTAGATTCTAGGACCAAAGCCCCTCCTACCCACCCTCAATAATACATTTTGATTTACAAACAATATATAAGTGATCTTTCATTTCTTGAGGAAACACATTCAACAATTTCTGATGAAATTCCTTAAAAAAAACACAAGTTCTAGGCACTTGGAATTTAAACAGAGCAGATATTAATACAGGGCAGCTGCACTGTTTTGAAATTAATAAAGGGTCTGCATAAATAAGTTTGACATGTCGGGAAAGTGTTATCACGGAAGCTTTCATTTAAGATATTATAGTTTACTAGCTAACTATGAAAGTGTAGCACTTTTATCTGGAAATTCAATAGAATTTTCTTTTCATACAGTCTTGACATGGTAAAAATCAAATTTGCAAATACAACCTGTGTTAAGATTTGAACAGATAGTGCCTGTTACTGTAAACAAACTTATTTTTGCATTTGTCACTGCTGCCGAGGTTCGCCATGACTTATTTCCACAATTTTCTACTTCTATTTAAGCCTTTATATAAGATTAAAAGAAATTTGTAGCGATTTATTTTTGCAATATTTTCTTACTCACGAAGATTGCAAAAATTAGTTGCTTTACAGTATTTAAAGTCATTAGTAAATAAAGGTGTCTTGAAATTGGTATTTTCATATTAATCTAGTATAATGTTCTTGTACAGTCATAAAAGTATTGGCCCTCGGACACGTCTACACCACATGTAGTGGTGAGGTATTATGTGATACCCAGAGTTGTATGTACATCTGTCTGTCCGTACCCTAAAGGTTTCTGACTAATAACTTATGCAGACTTGCCTACCCTTACGATTTTGGCATAAGGCTTACTTTTTTGAAAGCCATCTTACGCCCTTACGATGGTGTATCATTTCCTTACAATTTGGTCAATTGCGGTATTTCCGGAAAATTTTCTGTTCCGGTCCGTCATTTCATTGTGGTTTCGTAAATTATTGTTGAAATCGGCATTTTCGGTTATAAAAAGAATGTAAAAACGATCTTCAAAACAAGAATTCTAGTTTCCCATCTTAGGAAAAAAGTATTCTTGGCGTCAGTATTGTGTAACTACATAATGTGCCTTTCACTGACGAGTGTAGTTACTGTGTTGAAACACGTTTTTTTACATTAAAAAGTGCCTTACTAGTTTTCATCTCGAATTACAATTTTTGATCAAGTAACTTACTATTTTTGACCAAGAAGGGTAGGCAAGTCTGCTTATGAACAAAATAATATACAGTCTTCAAACTTGGTATGAATGTTTTTTTACCACAAAAGTTAGGTCAAGTACAACTTAGGGCTCAGAATGGATCTGGATTTATGCCATGGGTATCTTGTGATGCACCATTCCAATTTTTAAATTCTAGTGATGCGCAGTATCTGTAATGATCTATAGGAAGATGGGCATGGTTGAACTGACATAATCAGGGAGACATTATTTAACTAGGGCTTTTTTGGGTTTTTTTTCAGGGTAAATTCTTTGTAAATGGTTTGTGTTGCTCTTCTTGTAAAGTGTTTCTTCACATAAAAAACACAATTATGTAGTTATGTAAAGTTTGAAAGTTTAGTGAAATTATAGCCATATTGATTGCAATTTGTCATCATTAAGTAGGACAGTATGTATTTTATGTAATATTTCAGTTTATATTTCAATACTTATTTTAAGTTTTCTTTAATATTTACAGGTCTTTGTTGCAAACAAATGAACATTTATTAAAAGAGTTGAATGATACAAAACAAAGACATCAAAATGAAGTGCAGCAACTCAGCTGGAGCTATAACCAGTTGAAAAAATCCATGAACTTTTTACCAAGTCGTAATGAGAGTAGTTACATCCCAAGGGACCAGGGACATAATCCTAGCGGGAGTCGGTCAGATCAGTTTTCAGGGAGTGCTTTACTTTATGACGGAAGAGAAACATGATAGTATTGTGGAAAAATGTCGTCAAAGCATTATGGTGATAAATTACTTGTGTTATACAGAATTTAAATTTTATGTAAAAGAAAATTAATTTATTTCAAGTGTATAAACACTTTGTTGACCAGTGATTTGGAGTTGTCAATATACTCAGGAAAACAAATCATCATAAAGAGCTAAAATGTATCAGCATTTTGAATTCTTTTTTGCTAAATGTCTTTGGAACCTTTTTTTTTCAGTCTGAAAAGTCATTTATTATTATATTATTAAATTTTTTTTTACTATATTGTAAGACTTGCCAACAGATTTCAATAACGCTGGTGCAACATTGAAAAGATAGACCTATGCAAAATTTATATATATTTTTTTTACAAAGATAGAATAGTTTTATATTCATTGTGTGAATATTTATATATTATATACATGTATGTTATATATAAATTATATCATACTATTTTCCTAGTAAAAATTATAATGGTCAATGATTTCACAAAAATGGACTTGTAATGGAAAGATTGAATTTTTCTTTCTGATCAACTTCATAATAATGCATTAAGAATCTGAATCGTATGATTGAAATGGCTCCTATATTTTGAAGGTATGAAATTAAAGAAAATGTGTTGTCATAGAATTGAATATTATTTTAGACAATACAATCATTATACAGGTATTTTAGATTAAATGTAGAGTGTCATTCATTTCATTCAGAAGTTTCAGTTACATTTTTGTAAACACCTAAGTAACATATAAAGACACAGGTCATGGGTATATCAGTATTATACTCTCTTCCTGCATCTCCAAGCATTTATATGTCTCACAATATCAATATTCTCCTGTCATGTCATTATTCTTTCACATGTCAACATTTTCCTTTTTATCAGATTTCAGTATTCACAACATAATTCTACAACTAATTGTTGCATTTTTTATTTGTGTTCAGTTTTTATGCATTTACATTTTTTTTTCTCTAAACAATACTATCTTTGAAGAGATGTTCATGTGTTTTTTTTCAAATTTTGTAATTATGATTTTAAATCACATTTCAAGCATTTACATCAATTTTACAGCACTAAAATTATGTTGCTATTTTATTTTCATATGAGGAATCTCCTACATAGAAATTGTCTGTTTCCTGTATGTTTATTCCCACACATTATGTTTATTATTTTTGTTATCTACCAAATCATCAACATATTAGGTAATTGTGAGAGAAATTCACTGTATATCGTTATAGCATTTGTACAGACATAAATCACTGTGGCACTTATTTATAGTGTAGGTTTGTTGTACACATTGTCAAAATAGAAGTTTTTCACACTGTTTAGGTTTTAGTATTGCTGTAGGAAGCAATTTTCTTGTTTAAGTGACCATAAATCTGTCTGAATGAAATCCTGATGACAGGAAATCTATGAGGTTTAAACATGCAGCTGCATGGATCATTATCTACATGTATATATGCTGAACTGTGTAAACAGAACACAATACCATAAATTGGGATATTTTGATGTATTTTTGTGCTAAATGTGCATGTTTTAATTAAGCGTGTTTAATTTTTGCATTTTAGAAAAATAGTTGTGTGTTTATTTTGTTGTTTAATTTGGTAAACTATGAAAAACATTTAAAGAAACTCTTTAAGTCTATTTCATTTGTAAATATTTACAGAGGTAGCATGGCCAAACCGAAGATGAAATATTTTGATGAAAAGGAGGTCATATTCCTGAAGGACATAAATACAGAAGTTGACAAGCATAAAATCCCATTTAGCTATTAATTTGTATCCATCTAGCCTCAAAATCAAGGTTGGAGCTCAGTTCTCTATTATTGAAGAATTATAAATTTTGGTGTGTTAAATTTTGGCGTCTTGAAGGTAGGCACAAAATACCCCAAAATTAAACTAATGTACATCCAAAATTTTCCAATTTATGGTATCCACCAGGTATTCTGAACAAAAACATTTCTTTTGAAAGCTTTGTCTGCAGATGATTCCTCTTCAACCCCATCTCTTATTTATGCCTGCTACTTACTTTAATTATGATATATTCATTACCTATGTTATATACCTGTATTATATGATAAGGTGCATTTGTCTGTCTTTTCATCAAGTTCTGTCATAATTTTTCTTCTATGATGTCTGTGATATCTATTTTTGTGTATAATTATTATTGGGAAATATTTAGTTGTTTATTTTGCTGAAAGCATACTGTTTTGCCTTTGTCTGTCCATCAATACAAGGATATGATTATGTTTTTGAGTCACTAAAGTTGTGCATTTTCTGCAGGGTATGCAGTCCTGTTATGTTTATTTGAATGAACACTAAAATAAGTCAGGAAATGGAACAAAAA
>MJUU01074000.1:0-45500 GCA_002080025.1 Modiolus philippinarum
CATCATCACCAGGGTATGCAGTTAAAAAATTGTGTTCGATTAGTCCGTAGATCAAACAAGATGGCCGCTGTTACTAAAAATAGAACAGGGGTAAATTGCTGTTTTTTGCAAATAACTCGAAAACCGTCAAAATATCAAAAATCTGACATGGGCTAAAAATTATCAGCATGGCAAAATCGGCTTACTGCCCTGCAATTTTTGAAGAAAATCCGAAAACCCGTCTTGGAGTTATTGCCTTTTTCCGTAAAATTTACAAAATTTTATCTTTATTAATTTTTTATCAGGAAAAATATAAGAGATAGAAGTCAACTTTAAATTACAAAAATGTTCAGCATGTCAAGATCTACCCACCCTGAAATTTGAAGATAATCCAAAAATCCTTGTAGGAGTTACTGTCCTTTTTTCACAGAATTTTCAAAATTTTCATATTTTTCGTCATTAATTTCCAAAACTACAGAAGATGAAGGTTAAGTAAACATTGATAAAATGTTTGCAATGCTGTGGCAACTTCAAAACTGGTGTTGAAAATTAATCGTTGACCACCATTTTCAAAATGGCCGCCAAAAAAGGCGGGAAAATTCAACATTGTCCGATTTCAATAAAATTGTTGTTGCCAAATAGATATTGATGTTGCGACTTCAAAACCAATGTTGAAAATTGTTCGTTGACTGCCATTTTCAAAATGGCCGCCAAAAAAAGGCAGGAAAATTCAACATTGTCCGATTTCAATGAAATTTGGTTTCCAAAAAGGTATTGATGTCGCAACTTCAAAACTGTTAATAAAAATTTCTCAGCCATTTTTGTTTTCTTTTCACGGCTCCTTGAAGACATTAATGTCGATGATCTTGGCCAATCGATCCCTACCTCTGTCTGCTTGTTTTTTAATCTTTTATGTTTTGATAAGTGTATATATTTTTTGTTTTACCTTTTATCGCAGTTCGACAAGAATTTTAACTCGTTTGTTTATTGATGTTAAAAATTGTTTGTTGACCGCCATTTTGAAAATGGCCGCCAAAAAAAGCGGGAAAATTCAACATTGTCTGATTTCAATGAAATTTGGTTTCCATGTTGATATTGATGTCGCTACTGTAAAACCGGTGTTGAAAATTGTTTGTTGACTGCCATTTTCAAAAAGGCCGGAAAATTCAACACTGTCCGATTTCAATGAAATTTGTTTTCCAAATAAACCCCTCGCGAAAATTTCCCCTTTTACAGTAGAAATTGATATCGTAACTTAAAGATATGGTGTTGAAAACTGTTGTTGACTGCCATTATCAAATGATGTCCTGACTTCAAAACTGGTGTCGAAAGTGGTCATTAACAAGACAATATTTGCCAAAAAAAAGCCCAACAAAGAAGTAAAGTAAAACATGATCAGACTTAAAATAGAGTCCAAGTTAATGGTGGTGTTTGCTCTACCAAAATATGATAGACTGAAGTTCAACTGTATAACTTACAATGTTAGCTTGATTGTGGCAACTGGAAGCCAAGTGAGCGATACAGGCTCCAGGGAGCCTCTGGTTTTAATTTTAATCACTGGCAAATTCCATTTGAGTTTCACTTGTTTTGCTTCCTTGAATTTCATTAAAGAGGCAAGAGCAAGAATGTCGCTGCCTTTTAATTTAATTAAAATTGTGCAGACCGAATTAATTTTTACGGGAGACCGAAAGTATCCTTGTCCTTGTTGTCATGGATTTTGACAAATTAAAATTTATCAATATTAAATCAACCTGCCAATAATCCAGCTGTTACACTATATTATCCTTACAATAAAGAATTACATTTCCTATAGTTAATTTTTCACTACTTATTGATGCTATTGATTTGACCTACCTCAAAAATACAAGTTCGCTATAGAACGCGTTTCTTAGCTTACCTGACAAGAAGTTTCCATCACTTGCGTCCATTTTCTGCTGTCAGTAGTCTGTCTGTCGTCCAATCTTGGAATTCACATTTTGATTATCTCTGAAATTACTGAATGCAACCAAACATTACCGGGATGATGTATGTAGAGTCCTTTAAAAATTGCTCTTTTGGTTTAATCCGTTCGAAAACATGGACGCCAACACAGAACATACCAATCTCCGAAACAGAGGTACATAGCTCTTTATTTCCTCGGATTATCTCACCTTGGAAGAGGAATGCTCTCAGTCTGTTTCCAAGATTTCGAACACAGGTCAACATTGGATCCTTTCAAAACATCATTTACATAATCATTAACAAACTACTGTCCATTTCTTTTTGATTAGACAAATAAATTACGATCGACAATGCGGAACAAAATTAAACATTGAATCCCAAAGGAAAATCGAATTGATTATGGAAGGTCCTTAACTTAAATTGCCTATTTCATTCTGATCCGCTATAAACATGACCGACAGCAAGAACATAGATTTACATTGTTGCCACTGGTAAACTATACCCCTATCATATCCCCTTAATCAAGGGAACATTCAAAGAAACTTTACAGAAATGATAGTAGTAGGGAATGATCAGTTTTGTGCATTCCCAAACCCAGGGAGGATGAAATTGCCAAATAAGGTCAAACACCTCCCCTATATGACATCACCGTACCTTAACCTTATGACTCCGGTACCTCAGACAAGCTTATCTAATTTGAAAAGGACGTGTAACCTATAACTCAGATCATGCCAGCTTACCAACCGTGCTTAAAACCTATATTTCACGTATAGTTTGTCGGGACGCATACCCTATCACTCAGATCCATACAAATGGTTGTTCATCTTTCTAGTTGCGGTATGGCCGCCATATCTGAAGGTAATAAGAAAATTCACTCGGTGCCCCTACTTTCCGTCACCGAAAGTAGATATGACGTAACCAAATAAGCAAAGGAACAGGCCGGTGTGTGACCATATATGAAAGGCATGCTAAAAAAGGAAAACGCATTATATTCGTCCGGACATCGACAATAACCTGAATTAATATATTTGGAAATTGGATGGGGCATCATGTGACAAAATTTAGAGGACACGCCCAAATATGGTAAACGCATTATTTTTGTTTGGACATCTATATCCAGAGATAATGTACATGGATTTGGAGAAATACCCCACCATAACCACACTAAACAACACTTACACCACGAACACTACCAGCACCACTACAGAAGACGGAGGGCCCACCATCGCCACCGCAGATGGAAAGCGGATCCAGTTTCGACGCCTGTTCATCTGACCTTAATCGTCTCACATCGTGAAGGAAATGTAACAGAGATCCCGGGCAACGTGCAGCCCAGTCCCGAAGAGAATCGTCTAGCTGTACAAGCGTTGGCAATCCCTCTACGACAAAAATCGGAGGGGTAGTTCCCATAGTGGAATTAGTTCGCGGCTTCTCGAACGAATTGCACGGCGATCACTACGAAGTTCGATGCACTGATCAGGAACATGTTAATTCACGTTAGGCGACCTAATGTCTAACTCGGCCAGAGATTCCGTCATCACCGACCTCTTGACGGATGGATCGTATCTTTGAATTTAAACCTGTCGGTGGTGGTCGTTAATCAAAATTTGTATTTCGGAAAGGACCCTACCTGGAGGAAAAACTTCCACTACTTCGTCCTCTGACCATCCTGTCGATCGCCAACCTGTCTCCAAATGCAAGCTGGGAAGGCAGATGTTTCCGAACGACAGACATCTCTTGGTGCAAAGGTTAGAAGAGGCCACGAAGAAAACTTAAAGATGCCTAGCGGTTGGCAATGTAGGCCGATACACCCGAACACACGAGATTACGCATCGACATGTCGAAAGTGAGGCCAAGGAGAAAGGCGACGATTCCATCGGGGAACAGGATGACATCACCATTCTTATTATAAAGAATAAAGCAAATCTTGACGTTGTAATTTTGAAGATGTGTTTAAATTATTACCACTATTTTATAATGCCAAGATTTCTTACAATCTACTTGATGATTGCCCTGTGTTTGTCTTTATGGTGTAATCGTAAATTAGCTTGAGACACTAGTGCTTTTGTCTGACAACGGATGAGTGATTGTGAGTTTGCCAGTTGTATTTGTGTTTTGAAGATCCCGCATCCGTAACCAGAAAAGACAAGGATGTAGCGTTCTACATTTAGCAAAAATTCCGCTCAAACTGGTTCTATGGTCGTTTTGAGAACTTATCATGAGGTTTGAGCATAGCACATTGTTGAAGGCCTCATGGCGAACCGTAAAAGGCGTTGTTCCTTTGCTTGGCTACTAGTATACCATGAGATTTTGTCTCGTGTGCATTTACTTCATATCCTTTCATTGTTTATAAAGATAATGTTTTGTACATTGCTGACTGTTTTTACTTAAAATGAGCAGGAAAATTCCGCTTTTGAAACTCATTTCTGTCATATAACTGTATGTTCCGCGCTTTTGGCAATTTTTTACTTCGGATCCCAACAAAATGAGCAAAAAGACTTTTTATATAACATTCATTCCTGACGTTACGCGCGATGTTGGTGACACTTACGCAAATTGGCATTAAACAGATCTAAAAGTCAACATTACTTTTTTATAAGGCAAAGTGGCAGACCTCGAGTGGGATTAATTTACTCTTTTCTCAGTACGAATTTGATAAATTTAGGGAATAAAACATATTGCAGGTTTCAAATAACAGAATACTACCCGTCCCAAAATGCAAGAATTTACCATTTTACGTATGTAACGCGGTACATTTTCGGAGAGAAAGATTTCAATAATTTGCGCTAAATTAGTAAAAAAAAAAAAAACGTTTTCGAGACCCAAATTTGCTGCACTGAAAGAAGAGTACACGTAATAGCTGACGTCATTAACGATTTCCGTAGGAATGAAGGAAGAAAGGAGAAAGCGGTAAGTTTGACGTAAGAAATTGATGTAACGCTGCGAGTACAATCCTAGCATAACACAATTGAGATATCATTTTGCAGCTCTTTTTATACTTAAAATGAAAATAAAACACATTCTAAGAATGTGCTTTTCATGAAAAAAATGTCTGTACTTTAAAATAGACCCTTTCACGATAACTGCGGTCCTGTGATTTTGAGTGGAAAATAAAATATGACGTCGTAGGACAATTAATCAAGACGTCACGTATACTATGACGTTGTATTTTACCCACTCAAAGGCATATAAGCGCATGTGCAAAATTCAGGACCGCAGTTGTCGTGAAAGGGTCTAATGTCTGACGTACGGAACTTGCAAATTTTTCAGCAATCGGTAGTTCAAATAAAATGTCCAGTGACTGTTTTACGTCGAAAAATAGACTATATCTTCTTTTCAAAGCTTCAAATAAACATTTATAATTCTGAAAGTTCAAAATTAAATAAAATATTCACAATGTGCCTTTCAAAAGGTGCAATATAATCTTTTTACCATACTTTTGCGCTGTAAAATAAAAAATGACACCATTTTCATTGACTTCAACAAATTTGTCCAGTTTATTTTTTGACACGAAACGGCTTTTCAGATGGCGACGTGTTCATGCACAAGATACGGCGTTCATGTTGCAATTAAAATAGAAAATACGGAACAGTTTTTACCACTGCAATTGTTTCTCTAGAGGCAGTGAAAACACATACCAACTAAAAAAAAAAACAAGTATAGCAATAAAAGCGTTGTTCCTTTGTCTTAGATTTCGTCTTGTATGTGTAGGAATTTTGTGTCATGAATTTATAAATCATATAGCTTCTTTCAAGATAAAAGTTATCAAGTGCGTTTAAAATGAAAATAGATGGGATATTTGTCAATGAAATATACCCCAAACTATATAGATATATAAAGAATACAAATACATGAATAAGGCCACGCCAAATTAATTTTTAATTCTTCGTAAAGTGAAAATTTTAATTGATTTTTTTTTTATTTCAAACTAGTCAAAATTCCAGCGGGCAATTCAAATTTTCAACATTATTTTGTGCACCAATTAGTAGATTAATCTCATTTAAACTGCTCACATACACGTATGGAGCAACTATTTGTACACGAATATATATTAGTTATTCAAACCTAGATTTAAGAATGTGTTATTTCCGTTTAGGCAGGTTTTTCCTACAATGTTCTACTTCAAAACCATATTTAAGAAAAAAAATGCAATTAGACAGTTCTAAACTAGAAGCGGATAAAAAGTTTTTTTACCGAGCTCATAATACATGAAGGAAAACCAAAGAACTAAATATTAATTTGGCATGACCTAAAAGGAAATCTTGTGCCGAAGAGATAATTGTTTGTTTCTGTCGTCTTTTCAGTAACCATGAAACTTTCTTCAGCCGAACGAATAAAAATTTCCAAGGAAGAAAAAAGACAAAAACTAGCAAAAATTAAAAGGATTAAAAAGGATTGGTATAAAAGACAAAAAGAAAAAACTGAAAAGAAAGAAAAAAAGAAAAATAAGAAAACAGTTTCTAGAGAAGCTATTTGGAAACGGGAACAAAGGCGTCGCATTAAAGAGAAAGGGGAAAAAATCAGAGATCAAACAAAAACCAGAGTTCAAAATTTTCGGGAACGGCAAAAAGAGAATAAAAATGAAATCGGTGAATATACAATCGGAAAATTTTCCAACAGAACCAATAAGCATCGCGCTTTGTCTAAACTCGTCGAAAAATTACCAAAATCCCCCAAGAAAAGGACAGCAGTCGTCACTGCATATCTACAACGAAATTCGCCAACTGTTAAAACCCTAGTGAAACTTAATAAATTACCGTCACCCGAATTGACAGAAACAATAGAAATTTCAGAAGCAATAATTAAAGATGTAAAGTCTGTCATAGATATTGTAAAACATAAAAGATCAGATGACGCACGGGCAGCAATGAACATTATCTGTGCATCGGTATCGGGAAGCAGCACAGAGAAAGTAAAAAATAAAACAAACCTCGCGGACAAATTAGGTGTTCCGGTTAGAAGAATGTCTGGCGGAAAGGCGGTACGGCAGCGGGTTCTTACATCTGAAAAGTCGGCATTTACACATACGAAACGAAAAACACGAAGCGATAAACTTACAGACGAAGAGAAAGAAACTGCATATAATTTTTGGACTGAACCGCAAAATTCTAGACCCACCGGTAATAAGAAAGATATCAAGCGTCAACGTATAGGACCAAAACTTTATTCAAGCCACACAATTTTCATTTTGAAGAAAACCCAAACAGAAGTTTTTCAAGATTTTAAAAAAAAGTATCCTCATATTAAAATTTGCCAGAGAACTTTCGAGAGGTGTAAGCCGTTTTATGTAATTCCGGTGCGCCCAAAAGATCGCCAGACATGTTGTTGTCGCTACCACATTGAGGCTCGCAGTCTTTTCAAAAGCTGTATGACTTTTAGGAAGAAAATTATACGACAAAATAATACTGAAAATGAGACTCTACCTGTTTTTGAACATTTGAATGACCTAATATCAAGTACTATGTGCGAAATTACAAACGGTATTATAAACAAAAAATGTCTTAATCGAGAGTGTGAAAATTGTGGCATTGAAAAATTTCAGTTGTTTCCGGAAGAGTCAAGCATGAATGAAAACGATGGTCTTGTAAATTGGAGCAGCTACGAGTATGTAAAAATGAATGTGAAATCGAGAAATTTAAATAAATTGTGCCTTGTAAAAAAGACAACTGCCCCCGGTGAAATGTTTGACTATTTTAAGAATATACTGTTAACATTTCCAAGTCACCAGTTCAGAGCATGCTGGCAGTCCGATCAAATGAAACAACTGATAGGAAATCTTCCTTTACAACACTGTGTTTGTTTGCACGATTTTTCTGAAAACTTTTCGTGTTTTGAAAAATACGAGCTTCAGACAAGCTATTTCCAGAAAAACGAGGTTAGCTTGCACGTTTCTGTAATATACAGACACGCAGTGCTAGAGTATGATGGGATAGATAGTACCGCCGAAGACCCTAATATTGTAACTGAACACTTTTTTGTCATTAGCCCTGACAGTGTACATGACAATCATTTTGTTTTTCAAGTTCAAAAAATGATCTCTGAATATTTGCAGTCAATATCATATGAAACCGAAATAATGCACGAGTTTACGGATAGGTGCCAATCACAATATAAAAGCCGCCATTGTATCGGCTACATTTCTGATTCATGCTCTGAACTGAAATACAAACAAATTCTTCGAAATTACTTCGAATCCTCTCATGGCAAGGGGCCACACGATGCTGCCGGTGGTTTGGTTAAACAACAAGCAAGTATGGCTATTTTACGTGGAACAGAAATTATACAATCAGCCAGGGACCTGTACGACTTTGGAATTAAAAAGCTTCAAAATGTTGAAACGGTTGTGTTTGTAAAAGAAGAATATTTAGGTATGTGTTGATTGTAAATAAAAAATACCCAAGTAACTGTAAATTTTGTTTATGCTTATATGACCATTTCAACAACTTATGTCTTTACAGTGCAGATCAAATCAAAACATTTGGAAGATCATGAAAGGAATATTTATAGATCTGATAGGGAACAAATAACCAAAAAAGTCGAAATGAAAGCCAGAAATTATCAAAGGACAGAGCTATATATGAGGGAGATATTCCTTAGTTTCTAAAATTTTAAATTTGTTTTCGGATTTTCGGATCAGCACCGAAGTATTGAACCTGTACTTAATGTAATTTAAATATAATTAAAAAATAATATTATTTTGTTGTTAAGATTGCGTAGGTCTGAGTTGTTAGGGTTGAGTAAATCTTTTTTGAGGATGTTTTCTTTTCGCTTTCTCTCTTTCTTCTGTCAATATGCATTATTATTACCGTCATTATAAAGACAGTGTATAGGAAAACCGAGCAAGAGAGAAGAAAGGTGGCTGGTGGGAGAAATGAAAAATGGGTGACATAAAGGTGAAGGACGGAGAAAGGAGAGAGGGACGGTAGAAAGGAGAGGTGGCGGGAGAAAGGAAAATAGGACATAAGAAAGGAGAAGACCCATTCTTCTATTTTTAAATTAATAACTTGTTACATGTATTTTTTTTTGCCTTCATTTCCTTATTATAATTGATGAATTTTTGTCTTTGTTTGCTTGATTCTCTCTTTTTTGGGGGATGGGGTCTACAATTTAATTGATATTATTCTAATGTACGAGTTTCTTAAGTATTCTTTTCTGATTTTTTGCTATTTATTTTTTAAACCGACAACATATATCATCGGCAAACATTTTCTTCAAAAATAGCCGATTTTGTTTTTTGAATATGACTCATTTGATTACTTTTGTCACCAGTCGCATTTACATCATTAATAGTAGTTCTTGTCGAGATTCTAAATAATCAATTCTGATAAAAAAAAACTTTTTTCTTTATTCAATTACCATCTTTTGACCTGCATTTAAAATATTTGATTTCTCCATATACAGTGATTATATATCTAACAATTATTTTACAGGTATAAAGAATCCATTCAACGAGATGAGTTAAGCCGTTACAAGTCAGTACCTCAAAACAGATCAATCCACCAAATCATTACTACGGATACACAATCTTAACTTATTCTACGGGATTTGTCTTGTTATAATTGTCTCAACTGTTCCGAAGGACTGTTTTTGAATTGCACAAATGTTCAAGTTAAGTCTCGAAAACATGTAATGCAGAAAGAACGATCTAATGTTGATACGGACGATTGTGAGAGTACTGAGACTGTTTTTGAAAATCTAATTGGAAAGAACTCCATTCTTGCTTTGTTTACAGATGACCCAAATGAGGACTTGTTTTTTTCTTGTGCAGTTCCTATTTACTTTCTGGCATGTGGCTATGTTTTTCGGCCATTGTAGGGGTTTCCTATTATCTTTTTTATTCCATTCTATATCTTAAAGGCCTTGTCACCTCCCGAATTTCTAAAACGTAGAACAAATGACTGTTGGGGTGCAATACATGAACGAGGAACCGAGGTTGTTAAGGGTTACTATTTTGATAATATCCACAATGAAAATTTGAAATTCAGACTCGTCAAAAACCGCTATGCTTTTGTCCCATTAATGTCAGTGAAACATATTCTCATCAATGACCCCAACAGTTCTCGCCACAATATAGATCAATCAATCAATCAATCTCATCAATGACTCTCTCGAAAATGATGTACTTGATTTGACGGAAAATGAACACTTGGACATCTTAGCTGCAATTGATTCATCTGGATTCTGACTAACTAATTGAATAAATTGTCATGAATGTAGTATTATTTTACAAAAGTTGACGTAAAGATACTATTATATCATTTTATATCGCGGACAGTATATTTTTGGTCGTGTAGGCTGTTGTTCGTTGTAAATCGAGTGCACCCCAAGTACTTGTACACAAAAAAAAAAACAAAATATTTATCCCATAATATCTGTTTGTAAAACAATGACATATGTATTTGTACTAATGTTATACATCGAATGAAAAAATGGCACTGAATGAAAAGAATAACGTCATTTTTTAACATCCTTTATGGTAAAATTAAGCGTAACGTCAAGTATCACCAACATCGCGCGTAACGTCTGCAAGGACTATTCTTGAATGTGACATTTCAATATCCTCACAATTTATGTTCACTTCTTTGAAATGGCCCCCTTTTACAGAGCGGGTTAAATATCAGAAAGCTATTCTAATGTACAAAATTTGTTAATGAAATGGTACCTGATTATTTGAGGCCGAAAAGTGATATTATAAATACTTACAGCTTAAGACCTCAATCCAAAAACAATTTGTTTATACCGAGACCAAATACAAATTTTTACAATAATCATTTCATTATTCTGCTTATACATTATGGAACAACTTACCAACTGATTTGAAAATATCTAAAACCTTAGACATATTTAAGAAAAAATGTTTCAACTATTTTTTGTCAACTTCTTAATGATTTATTTATATATTTATTATTGTTTGTTTTATATGTATGTCATACTTAATATTGTTATATATTAATTGTTTTAAATATATTGATATTTAGAGGGCCCCAATGAAAATTAGACAATGTCTAATTGGGTTACCCTCTTTAAAAAAGATTTGATTATTATTATTATTATTATTATTACTCCCTTATGAGGAGTTGATGGCATGAGTTATACATGATACAAATCGTTACCTTTACTTGTAATTAAGAAACGGGTACATGTATCACAACGTCATATTAATAATATTTTTAGGTTACTAATTTTGTTTTCAACTTCTTGTGTGATTTCAGGTCTAATTTATTTTGTTAAATTTGTATTTGGTGAAGGCGTTTTTTAAATTTTGCAAATATCTGAGGAGACGTAAAAGACTAGGCCGAATTCTGCCTCTATGGGAAAATCGTTTATCTTTTCTATTTAGAAATTTATTTTTTAATTCTTGCTGTTGTCCTGGACTGGGCAAAAGATAAAATAAATGAAAATAAATGAAAATAAAAGTCTAAATAGAAAAGATAAACAATAAATAGGTAATAATTTTACCATAGAGGCAGAAGAATTCGGCCTAGGCAAGGGACTAACATTGTATTTTATCCCTGTTGCGACATATTATTTAGGGGACGGCCCTTTTAATTTTCATGGGGATGCTTTGACGATTTTGTCCAGAAAATTTATTTATTTTCATGAAAATCTCGAACAAATTATCTATTTCCCCAAATGTCACATAAAATATTTATTTCCATTTGCAATAAAAAAATATTCTTCGAATCAAAATTAAATTATTTATTTCCATGAAAATTAGGATAAGAATATTTATTATCACTGGCACCATGATTAATTATTTATTTACCAATTCGCCCAAGCCCCTTCCCCTGAAAATCAAATGGTCATCCCTTTAACTTGTAGACTGAATATAATTCATGTTGATATAAATACCGCTAACATTTCTCGCATTTTGCGTTCAAGTACATTTGAAGGCACGAATTAAGGACGCTTTCTGTGTCTGTTTAGATCTTTAGCGACATTTAAAATAAACTGTAAGAATCCTATAAATTAATCCATTTTGATACGTAAATATCGCGATTTGTAAGTATTGATCAATGATTGATTTCGTATGCTACTTTCGTACTTGATTAAGAGAACAGTAAAATTTGATTTAGTTTATTTATAGATACATGTACTTCGAATTGGAATTTCCCCCTTTTGTGCACGTGCATCAGTTGAGACGTTACGTATTATTTCTCTTTAGTGATTGGTTCATTGTATTTGACGTTCTGTAGATTCATCTTTAGAATTCTTGCGCAGGTCAGTTTATTGTGATTGGTTTATTAAAATTGTGACGTACAATGTTTATGTATCTGCCGAATGATCTTTGTCCATACTGATTTTTGATGGCTTGTATTAGGTTGACGTAACAAAAAGTGCATGGACATGTTTTCCTAAATACATAAAAATACAAAATCATTATTTATCCCTTTTTATCATATTGTAGACACAAAAATATATATGTGTACTTGGACTTATTTTCCTTACTAAATATTGTCCATGGACATAATTTACCAAAACAACTACTGCATTGTCATCTTTCGGCTTTGCCTGATAACCTATAAAGCAATGGTATGGTTGAAAAATTTAACCAAACTTTAAAGGGAACAACACAATTATGGATAACTCTTAAAAATGGGATAGATATATTGGCAAATGTCTATTCAACTATCGAACATCGGTTAACACTCGGAAAAAAATTCCCCATTTCTTGTAATGTACTAAAAATAAAAGCTGTACGTCCAACTGAGGTTTTGGATAGCTATGATGAAGCATCAGTGCATAGTATTTCTGGTGTTCAGGATGTTGGAAATATTGTTGCGTAGTTACATACGAGCTACAGTAAAAAGTTATTGACAAAACCTTAAAACGTAAAATCTGCCAAAGATCGACAAAAAATGGACCTATGATCGTCCTCATCGAGTTGAAGTAAAGCAATATAAATTATTTATAAACCTTTTTTGACGTCAGCTCGGTACGGGCACAGTACACTAACGGTAATATACTTCATAGATTATATAGAGATGAAAGATAATTATGAGCTATGATACGACAATGCGAAGTAGAAGGTAGGCCCACATTATTGGAAAAACTTTAAACATTGGACATCTTAAGAATCTTAATCAGAAGACGAAGAATATAAATTTTGATGGGACTCGGATAGACCCATTATCTGAATTTAACATTTCCAAGAAACTTAAAACAACGCAATTAACATTTCCAAGAAACTTAAAACAACGCCAATTATGATATTGACTCAAACAAAACGAATCGCCACAAGATAGGAAGACAAGGCAGCGTAAGAAAAGAAAGAGTCGTCAATAAAGTGTGCATGAATATTTCTGATTTGTACCATCATGTTTTATGATATTGTTTCTGAATATTTTACGAAAGGACATGGAGTAGATGAAAGCTATTTTAAGTCTTGAATGATAAAGTTCATCAGTTGATAATGTTGGTTGTAAAAATAAAATGTTGTACATAATTATGTAATTGTGATTGAAAATATAAAAAACCTAATTATTATTTTTGTTTATTACAGCACTATTTTACCTAGAAAAAAATGTCTACTACAACATTAAGACTAAGGACATTCAAGACTTCAAGATGAAGAACAACAATAAAAGCGTTGTTCAATTGCTTTTTACCATGTATTTATAGTGCATTTACTCCATATCCCTTCATTGCTTATTGTAACTTCTCAACCTTTATTAAATTATTGTCCCCCTTCATGAAAGGTAAGTGAGAATCGAGCCGTCAGTCTAAAACGATCAATCCTAGGACGTCGGAAAAACAAAGAAACAAAGACAAAACATCAGCACGGCACCAAAATGAAAAATGACACGCACAGATACAAAAATGAACATCATTAAAACCTCATGGGTGAGATCAGGCGCACCCGTAGGGTAAGCATCTCCTGCTTCTTATAAGACACCCGCCGTGTTGAACATATCGACTCCGGTAGTAAAGTTAAATCCGGTAGAGAATACTAATTGATAAAAGTGGATAATAATGAAAATACTGATTGGACATCTTTCATTGGAGGTGGACATATAATACTAGTTAAAATTGTCCTCAGACTAAATTTCTTAGTACACATGTTCACATGTAGAATTTTCCTCTAGGAAAAATTGTCCTCATGACAAATATAATTACCGGACATATTTTTCTATTGCACATTTACTTATAAATTAACTCCTGGACAATTATATTAATTATATGAATCTCAACAAAACGTTATCGTAAGATAAGTGGAATTCGGTAATTTCCTGTTTAAATATGTATTACCTGTTGGTTCAAGGTACTTCTGTCCATAAACCTGTGCCTCGCAAATGCTAAAAGCTATACTTGTACTACTTCGGAGCTTTACTCTAACATACCGGCCAATCGTGTTTGTAGGACATGTAACATTAATGAATGTTGTAGACTCTTCTTGATAATGACACAGGGTTGTACATCCATTTGCCTTTATGACATCAACATCAAAATTTGCAAAACGATCAACTAGAAGAAAAGAAATGTCTTATTTAAAATTCTTCTTTTGTTAATATCTAAACTTCTTCTGAGAACCCCCCGGAAGCTCAATCGGTTTTCAGGGGCTCCGACTACAGAGCTGCTGGGCGCGTCCCTAGTTGGTGGATAGGGGAATGCCCTGTCTATGTGGGGTTGTCAGATCATAATACAGAAAGCCTGACCGTGAACTATTGTAGGTGGAGAAACGCCACGCTCCACGCAGTATAAAGGCCCCTCCTATAATTCTCTTATATAGAGCAGACGTACTTGGTGTCGTATAGAAGGTTTAATTTCCTGCCCCTGCCCATTTCTCCCCTTTTCCAGTGGCAATCAAAACTCGTTGCCCTGGTCGTTCCTTCACATAATCTATTTCTTCTTAATTGTTCTCGCTTTGATATAGCTGAAATATTGCTCACTGGACGTTAAACTCTACCTAATCCATAAATCAATCTTCTAAGAATCCAAAATAAATGTAGGCAACACCCCCTTTTTTATCTTTTCACTTCAGCGCTATTATAACGAAATTTTCTTGAGACAATGACAATCACGAAACACTGAGTTCACTTGCGGCTGTCTTAAGGTAGTAGACTCGGGATCTGGGAGATATTAAGAATCTAACACCAGGGGAAGTGCGAGACAGGAGAATCTCAGACACCCAATGGTAAGATTTCCAGTCTCGGACGAAGCTTGCTAAGTCCGAGATGATTGAAATCTTACCCGAGGGTATCTGAGATTCTCTTGTCTCGCACTTGCGCTGGTGTTTGATTTTATTTCTCACTGTATTCACCCTAAAATATACTAAAATCCACACAAAAATGTCTTCCCCTTTCGTCTGTTTACATAAGGAGTTATGTCCCTTTTTGTAACGTCATAAAATCAGGACGCGCCATATTTTAAAAGCCGATTTTTCTTGTTTTTCCAGTGAAATGTTACTTCAAATGATATAACATTTTTATAATACGTAGATTAAATTCACTTATGATCACTAATGAGGACGGATGTAGACTACGGACCCTTAAATGCAAAACACGATATTTGCCGGTAAACTGCACGCGATTTTTTGTCTTACACCAGTGTAAGACTATATGAATCTAACACCGGTGAAAAGGCAAGATCAAGAAATCTCAGACACCCAAGGGTAAGATTTCAATATTTCTCTGACGAGGCTTGCCGATTCAGAGAACCCTTGAAATCTTACCCGAGGGTGTCTTAGATTTCTAAATCTTGCATTTTCAACGGTGTTTGATTTATTTTCTCACTTTTGTAATCACAAACTACGATTTATTTACCACCATGCCGTTCTTGTCATTCTGTCTTGTACCGGGGGTACAAGACAAGGAAATCTCACACCGCTAAAAATAGGAACTGCTGTGTCTCAAAAGTGAGAAAACTTCTTTTTCTGTACAAATTACTTGTTTTGATAGTTATGTATCATAAATAAATATAAAATATTCATGTTATCATGAAACTACACTCCTATTATAAAATACTTCACGGCATCTTTAAAGTATTAAAATAAATTGAAGTTAGATTTTTGGAAAGGGAGGTATTTTTTTCTGATTGACGTTCAGCATTAAGGAATATTAAGACTTTTTATGGAGTTTTCCTAACATTGTGAAAAGACGGTACGGTGATTTTTATAAAATTTTGATTGGGGACCTTTAATTGCCCAGTTTTTGGTAAAAATTGAATGTAAGGATTTACATATAAAGAAATTGAAGGAAACTGTGTTTTCATCAATGTTTTGACAACGTTTTTTTTCTTTTTTACTGTAAATCAACTCTTTATGCTTTTTATTATTATTCTCTCATAATTAGGTCAACAAATTTCTATGAAGAAGTGTGACAATTTATTTTTTTATGCTTATTTTATACATTTACAGTACAGAAGTATACGCTTTATGGTGACTTCTGAACATAATTTAAGGCTCCTTAGATAGGGATGTTTCTGTTAACTATAAATCAAAAATAATACGTTGAAAGTTTGCAAATCTTTTTCTAGAAATTGACAACTAACAGTGTTTGTATTATGCTTTAAATGACATACACATAAATCATTGTGAAATCAAATGAAACGGAGAGGTCTTCCATGCCCTCCTGAACTTGCCACGTGTAACAACTCTGACGTAAGTGGGTACAAGGGGAATGACTACAATACTATCAGCTATCAATTAGGTACAATAAGAGTTATCTCCCATTGTACACAATATATTAGTATATAATATTGTTTTATACTGCAAATTGAATATGTGGAACATTTTTGGGTAATCCAGGGTATACCAACTTAAAATAAATAACCACTACATGTTGTTTGCAGGCTATATTCACAGACAGTTAACGTCTCATTAGAAAACGCTTATCATTGTAAAGATCAGCAAACCAAATTGGGAAAAGGGGTAGAATAGATAAACCTAGAATCATAACTACAAATCACGGCAATTAAGATTCAACACAGACAGAGACAATATGACACAGACGAAACTAAAACAAAGAAGAACGCAACAAAACTTAAACTCAAGCAGTGTGAACCTCAGCATAAACTGGAGACTTGCTGCGGAAGGGTACGCGTGAGTGCCCGTCACACAGTCAAGTGAAATTAGGTGGTAAAAGATATGTTCGGTGGCTGATTGGTAAGTGACATCTTCTGACCCTTAAATAAAACAAGTTTTAAAATTCATGGTACATGCTAATTTTTCTTGCCCTCAAATACATCAATGTATAAGTTTAAAAAAGTTTTCTTTACGGATGTATTCTCCTGAGGGGTCAAGTTTTCCTGCATCATGTTTTTCCTGAAACCTATATTTTTAAAATGCTAACACCCTTTAAAGATCATTATTGAAGAGAAACTAATATGTCTGTATGCATTTGTTTAGGTGCTATCTTCAATTGAAAACCCTTTTTGGGTTGTTTTTAGGCAAATGTCATGGATTTTGGCCTATTTTGGGGGTAATGTTTGGTATAATTATCTATTTCTACCATTAAGTTTTCTGTCAAAGCTTCCAGATTGTTAGAACTCGTTAATCTGAAGAAATATAACTAATAAAAAGAATAGGTCAATGATGATATAAGAAAGTTTGTAAGAAAATGTTGCTTTTTGGTCAATGAAATTCAAGACCTTGTTAAATCTATAAAAATCAAGATTTGTTAAAACTTTCCATCAGCTAAACAGTCAAATTCACCATTTTTGTTTATTACCCCTACTCCAAAATTTGGTAAATTCTGACTGACGTCAATGGTCAATTTTGGTCAAAAATTAAAAAAAATATCATTTCTCGTAAACAATTGATCGAAGGTTTATAATTTTTGACACCATTTGGTAGGGTAATTATATAGTATATTTATCAATGAAAGGTTTCCATCATAAGACAAATTTGAAATATTATTCATAAACGAAATTAAACCGAGAATGAAACCTCAGAACATCCTTAATAAAAAAGAAATGCAATGTCTGAACCACAGAATATCTTGACCATATTGCGACCATCGATGTCAGGTCTGGATATTACTAGATTAGCAGTTTCATATTTAGAATTTAAATGTTCCGATGTGATACCATGTTCGGCTTAAACATACAGTTGGGTGCAGTCATAACCTCTCACGAAGTTAACTTAGAACTGTTCTGATGACTGCTCTAAGTTAACTTAGAATTGTTCTAGAACGGCTCTAAAGCAATTCTAAAAGCAGTCATTTAGTAGAATTGTTCTAAAAACGGTCGATGTCAAGAACAACTCTAAACGGTCATTGTCAAAAACATTCCTAAAAACGGTCAAAATCTGTTCTAAAAGCAGTCATGGTCAGGAATTGTTCTAAAAGCAGTCTCGCTTGAGGGGGTGAATATTGTTCACCTCTAGTTGAAGACCTTCAGGCGACATCAAGATGTAGTCAGGAATAAAAACCCTGTCCTAGAAAAACTGAAATTTTCTATGTATCGTGTGCGTTTTTGTCACATGTACATTCACTCCATATCCTTTCATTTTTTCTAATAGTTGAGAACTGTTCTGATTAAGAATAAAGTATTCAATATACTCGGAAATCACCGAGAGACTTATAATAACAAAGGACGTAGGTTAAAAAATCGTCCAAATCTGGGACTAATATATTAAGTCCATGTACAAAATTAATATATATCATGTTTAAATTTTATTCTTGAAAAAAAATAGGAAATTAAAACCACAGGTGGCTATAGTGGCTATTCTCTTTGTATTAAATCGAAACATGACAAGAAGTTTTATAATTGCTGGCATCAATACTATATCATTGCAGAAACTCTGTTCTTATTAAAATTACATGAGTTTCGTTATTGCGGCATAGATATTTTATGGATTGCAGAAAATGTCCCTTTTGTTGCAATCTGTTTTTAGTCAAATAGCAGTAAGTTTATTGATATTATGTCGATTGCAGAAAATGCCCCTTTTCCCATCTAATTTTATTCAAATAACATTAAGTTTCATGATTTCGGGCAATGTCCCTTTTGCCATATGATTTTATTCAAATTCCCGATTGCGGGCATCGATGTTATGTCGATTGCGGAAAATGTCCCTTTTGCCATATGATTTTATTCAAATTTCTGATTGTGGTCATTGATATTATGTCGATTGCGGAAAATGTCCCTTTTGCCATATGATTTTATTCAAATTACTGATTGCGGGCATCGATATTATGTCGATTACGGAAAATGTCCCTTTTGTAATATGATCTTATTCAAATTCCCGATTGCGGTCATTGATACTATGTCGATTGCAGAAAATGTTTTTATTCAAATTCCTGATTGCGGTCATTGATATTATGTCGATTGCAGAAAATGTCCCTTTTGCCATATGATTTTATTCAAATTCCTGATTGCTGGCATCGATATTATGTCGATAGCGGAAAATGTCCTTTTTGGCATATGATTGTATTCAAATTATATTGAGTTTCATGATTACGGGCATTGATATTATATCGATTGCAGAAAATGTCCCTTTTGCCATCTGTTTTAAGACAAATTTACAGGAAGTTTTAAATCCTATATTTAATCTGTGATAAAAATCTACAAAACAAGTCGCACATTTTTATTATAAAGAGAAAACAGTACTTTTTATTTTCCTTTAACAGCTAACACAGAGTAAAGAAAACACCAAATGGTTTAAAAACGGTTAACAACAGATTTATTCTACCAAAAACATTAACGCCGAGCTGAAAATGCCCATTAACAGACACGGTCTTGCACACACACCCCTAGCCCCCTACCCCCAACTAAAACTAACGACAAAAGGAAAAATTTGTGTATTATCGATACCAGCAATAATAAATATTCCTATAATGCCCGGGCTATCATATAAGGAAAAGGAAAATTAGTGTTGATCGTCACAAAGATTGCCCCGTTATCATGACCCATAGGGTACTATTGTAATGACCACTTTTAGAACTGCTCTAAGTTAACTTAGAACTATGACCATTTTTATGACCACTTTTAGAACTATGACAGCTTTTAGAACAGTTCCACGTAGAACCAATTATGACCGCTTTTAGAACTGCTCTAAGTTAACTTAGAGCAGTCATAATTTATGACCGTTTCTAGAATTTGTTAACTTGGACGAGAGGTTGTGTCTGCACCCAACTGTATGCGCTGGATCTGTGATAATTAACAACAAGTACTATCTTTAAAAAAGATGATCGACGAAGTATTAGGAACTTGTTTGGAAATTACAAAAGCGAATATGAATTTTCTGTAGATAGAGCTGTGTTCTCATTTGGCTTAAGTTAACAATATATAGTAGAAAATGGTTACAGTTAGGGTATACTTGTAAATAATTGTTAGAAAATATGTTTATATATTGTGAAATTAGAAATTCGGTAGTCATTAACCTGCTGAATAATTTACAATTGAAACTCAACTCGTATTCCACAAGAGTTCAATGTTAAACTATGTTCCTTGTGAACAACCATCTTGGACGAGTTGTGAACCTCACAGACATGATTTTGAATGGCGACAACCAAATAATAGTGTAAACCAGATGGGTTTCCACTCACTGTAGCTATAGTCAGATTGGCTAAACATGTTTTAATACAACTCGTTGAGGAGAAAAAAAAACACAATTATTGTAAGAGAACAACAGTTTTGAAATAAAAACTTTTCCAGCTCCACCGTTATAAGTCAAATAAGAATATATAATTACATTCATTCTGCTTCGTATGGAAATACCCGTATTTGATTGGTTACGAGTTCCGTCACTATGTTTTATCATTCAATAAAACTACACTAGCACGCGACTAAACACCTAGACAACGGCAAAAGTAAACATAGACGGCGGAGTAATCTGGACAATGGTGCATCATCCACGATTTTCATTAAATTATCTTGCGTAAACACTTGCATTCCATTTACTGAATGTAATTATAAGTATTGAATGCAATATTTTGTAGTTTTATTTTCGTGTAAAAGCGTGGACCATAGCACATTTTTCACATGAAGCGGTAACACGATTCATTAAAAATGTGCTACGGTCCACGCTTTTACACTTCAATAAAACTACAAAATATTGCATTCAATTCTTAAATATCTGAGCACAATATAATTTATAATTTTACCAGAATATCATCTAGATAAACAAAAAAAAACTTTAAAATGTATTCTTTTTACATATATTTTCTTATTTAGAAAACCCCGTGCACCTCAAACTCCCACTTTTTGAGTAAGGTGCGTGGGACGACGGACGCAATCATGCAAGGACTGACTTGTATCTCGCAAAATCTTTAATTTTTGCAAAGACAATACAATATAGAAATAAACTTGTAATTTTCAGGATTTTTTTATACTGTACATAGAATATTATATACAGGATTCAGACTGTTGGAATTCCCAGGGGTTGAAACCCCTTTTTCTAGAATATTTTTTAAGCTTTCGTGTACATTTTAGGATAAACTTCCTTTTTTTCGAGGACTGGATCCGCCAGTGTTATTCTGCAAATTTAAATAAGTTGGATATTTTTTTAAACGTAGTCTGTATTGATGTATTTAGATAATTACATTATGAAAAAAAAATAAGTCATAGAGTTTTTATAATTTATTGTTACATATTATTGTGTATATTTAAGTAACAGTTGTATAACATGTACATTTAAGTTCGAAATGTAAAATTTTAATTGAGAAATATACATGAATACGCATTACGTGGTCCAATGGGTTCTATCGGATACACTTCAACTGTTCATTTGTACAGCGAAGCATATACTTTTATTTTGTTTGATTTTAAAGAACTTTTTCTTTAGTTTACATATTTAGCTCGCTTTAGACTTAAATAAGGAGATATACGCATGGATTGAGAACACTTTCTGAAATGTTTAACTTGACAATTTAAAAAAAAAACTTTCACAGTGAACTTTAAAGGTGAAACAATTTTTGTCATAAATTTATGTACATGTTGTATCTTTCTTTAATTAGAAAAAAAACATATAATACGTGTAAGACTGAGTTAACATAACGATTAAAAATCTAAAAATACATTTGACCTAAGGTTAATTCCTGATCGATACACAAAACACATGGATTGTGTCAGGCTCTGCGTTTGTCGATATTTTACTTTCAATGTAATTTTCGTCATATTTATATAATCTGTATTCAATGTTTAATTTCCCTTAGCTTTTACTGGTAAGGAAAAAAAACATGTAACACATTTTCGAGCAATTAGTATCCGAGTGTTTTTGGTTTATCCCGCTGTTTTCGATGATTCGAAATACCGCCAATCAGAACCAGGTAATATTCACTTCTTCTAATGCGTCCAAGAGGTCAAAAGCAGTCGTAAACGACTTCGTCTAAAAAAAAATGCTGCTAAGTTTGGTTGATTGATTAGTTAGAGTTTAACGCCCAATGAGCAATATTTCAGCTATATCAGGACGAAACCAGTTAATCATTTTAAAAATTGTAAGTAAAAGAAGATAGAAATAAAGAAGGAAGGGAAAACCGGGGCAACGACTTTTAATTGCCACTGGAAAAGAGGAGAAATGGGTAGGGGCAGGAAATTTAGCCTCATATACGACACCCAATGCGTCTGCTTTTTTTTTTAGAGAAACTGCTAGGTTTGGTGCAAATTTACAGATATAGGACAAAAACTTAAATCATGGTCCTTTTGATTTTTTTACTATGTTTTGATAGAAAGTTTGTTTCATGTGCATTGGAACGGAACCTTGGATTTTCTTACTCCACACGCCTTTCGAATATGCTAGAAGCCGGTCGTTAATATTGCGGTCATTTTAAGATAATCTTATGTGCTCATGTTCATTGTTGACCACGTTATAGATTCTGATCTAAATAAAACTTACTCTGACCTTCAACTATGTTTCTGTGGCAATTTTGGAAGATTAGAAAACATAATCTTGTAGTGTGCAATATAAATACTGAGTCACAACTGGATAAACACCGAAATGCGCATATGCAGAAAAAAATCACAGTAACTTCGGTATTTAGTCGACTTACACTGTATGAATAGATTACAACCTAGCTACCAACTTGAAAGATCAAGGGAGCTACAGCATCATGTCGTTCAAATAATTCGACAGGTTGAGAAAATAAAGTATCAATTGTTTTTTAACGTATGCAGTACGTAGTCACTTCAACGATGGTTTATTTGCACGAGTCATTTACGTAAAGTTATGCAGTTATGTTCTAATACAGAAATAACTTTTTAAAAGCCGATTATATAGATTAAAGCTTTAGCTGGAAAGATGAAATAGATAGCTGTTATCTGTTATTGCTTATCTTTTAAATAATAATTTACCCGAGTAAGTGAACAAATATACACTTCAGTACCGGTGTGCACACTCCTTTACAGAAGAATATGCAAGATAAAAAAAAGTCAGCCGCTTATTTGCGAAGTTAATTGTAATGTAACCCCATTCGTATTGATCACAAATAGAAAACTCGTGGTAACTTCAAGATGAAGAACACCAATAAAAGCGTTATTCCTTTGCTGGTTTAACCATGTATTTGCAGAGACTTTGTCTCATGTGCATTTACTCTATATCCTTTCATTCATCAAAACATTTTGATTTAAGAATTCTATTCACAGGTATTCATTTAACGTTTATTTGATTTACATTAACAACTATACATACTACAACAGTCTGTTCTACCATACAGTACAATCCTAGAAACGTCATATACAGCTCCTAAATCTACTGCCCACCATGGGTTAAGTTCAGGATTGGTATGGCTACAAAAATAACCTGATGTACCACCATCTACAGCTAAATGGGAGGAACCATTTAGCGATTGCGTCGTATCACCATCTACAGCTAAATATGATGGGCCATTTCCATTTATGTCATTATAAACTGATGACTGCTGAGTAGTTTTATTCAGTGCAATATTTCCTAAAAAGTCAGAAGAGTATATTTTTCATCTTTTACACAAGTATATTAAAAGTCTGAAAGAATTTTACATCTCCTAAATCTAGGAAAGCGATTAAAAGAGCAAACCAATAGGAAACACGGAATTAGACATGCACAGACCAAGAGGATTGAGTAAAAAGAAACCTAAAAAGGGAAATGGAATGTTTTAAAGATAATCAAATTTCTTTTCAATTCTGTAATAATTTGAGGCTATAGCCAAGTCCATGAAATGATATATTTCTTACAATTTTTTTACATTTCCTTTTTGATAGATGTTGGTTACAAATTAAGTGTTTTATGCTCATTGGATGATTAACGGTTTTATTTAAAATTTTGTTTTATGAAGATGCATTGTTTTCTTATTAATATTTTCACAATTTCTTCTATCAAAATCTATACATATGAAAGACATGTTGTGACCATTTCTTTTGTAATTCAAGATACTTTAATTCTTGTAAATGCCTTGGACTAATCCATCTCTTTTTTTCTTTCCTTTGATTCTCTTAGTTTCGAAGCACTTAAAGCGAGAATTTCCCTCAAATTAGGTACTTCTACCTCTGTTCAGTCATTCATATGTCGTATTCATAACTTTGACCTGTGTTATGTATGGCATAAATATTAGATTTAATTTGAATTTCATGCAGGAGAAATTTCCCGGTCGAAGGTTTGAAAATACCTTACCTTTCTTTCTAATCAAGGTGGTCAAACGACTTGGATCAAATCTCTCATCTACGACTGGAAGTTGACGACAATAAGATCGATAATTCAGGTATTCTTTTCAAAGTGCATTCTAATCGGTATTCATTTAATGAAAGAAAACAAATATCGGACACAAGATCAATATATTTTTTCTTATGTAAAGCAAAAAAGTACATTTATTAACTAATGAATGTATGTAACCCTATTAACCTGATAAATAAACATGAGTAGATTCTTTTTTAATGGCGGGTTTTCAGTATTTATTTTAGTTGGGATGTCAACAAGTACTTGGGGACTCTTAGTATCACTCGGACAAACTGAGTATTGATTAGGAAAATAGGTAATGGAACATTTGGTTTTCTGTTTTGATTCTCAGATTTACTTATTTTATCTCTTAAGATACCCATAACTGTGATTAATAAAGTCCGCGATAGTGGTGATGTAAGATTTTAACAGTGAAAATGCAACCACCGAAATATTCCGCTCGATATTAAAATACCGCCGTCGCATAAAAACAGTAAATTTCGTTATGCTGTACACGTGGTTCAAGGAGAAAACTCGCATCAGCAGCATTACAATCCAATAATATGAAAAGCCATAATCCAAAAGTGGTCCAAAAAGAAGTACTCATTTCCAAAAATATCGAAATGGGAAGCCAAATCCAGTGCTTAGGACATCTACCGAGTACCATACACGGAATGAAGCCTCAGTAATTTTAAGTGGTTAGAATTTTGTTTCTATAAAACGCAAGATAAAATTTTTATGTCGACAAGTCTGACTATTTGGCTGGTAACTACCTTCGGGGAACTCTGGTCCACCAGCAGTGGTATTGGCCCAATGGCCAAAAAAACAAAAAATACCGCAGTTGCATACAAAAAAACAGTAAGTTTCGTTATGTTGTACACGTGTTTCAAGGAGTAACCTCTCATCAGTAGCATTAAAATCAAATAATATGGAAAGCCATAATCCAAAAGTAGTCCAAAAAGAAGTACTCATGTCCAAAAATATCAAAAAAGAAGCCAAATCCAGTCCTAAGGACATCTACCGAGTGCCATACACATAATTAAGGCTCAGTCATTTTAAGTGGTTAGAATTTTGATAAAAACAGTAAATTTCTACAAAACACAAGGTAAAAATTTTCATGTCAGACAAGTCTGACAATTGGGCTAGTGAATACCCTCGAGAACCTCTGGTCCACCAGCAGTGGCATCACGTTTCTGGTGTAAAAAACTGAAATGTAAAATTCTGCGGGATTCCAACTTGCAAAATTAAGAAATAACCTTTCTCCAGAAAAAAAAATCATACTTTTCTCAACAAAAACTGTTTCGTTGAATCCCGTTAAGATCCAATGCTGTGGCTTCTTGTGTTTTTTAATCTTTAAGCAATATTGTCAGCAATTAAAATTAAAAACTTTTAATTAAATACTGATTGTATTTTGTTGAGAAAAGTCCAAATTTCTACTAAATATAAAAAAATGATTACGGAGTATTTTTCTACATACATCACAATTCTTTCGTCATGTTCTATCGGAATCATCAAAGCTAGTAGTCGTGAGTAGAAAACTTTCGATTACTCCAGTATTAAATCATATCCGAGTTGACATCCCTAAATTTTAGACATATATTATTGTATTTTTACTGTCTTTAAGTCGGTTAAAGGTGTTTCAGAGTACATGTAATTAATTGAATAGAAAAGGGGTGGTCAAAATGCTGCGCGCTCAGACACCCCTTCTATTACGAAGCACTTTTAATTCAATTTATTACTGTAAAACATACTCTAACTTTTACTCACAATCAATATTATAGACATGCTACTTTATTCTTTGAAGATTAGAAGCTACATTACCAATATGTGACTAGGCTGATCATTTTTTTTTAATTTTATTTAGTAAATGCATACCATTACCTTTTACAATAGAACTGAATTCACACATTATGATGACAAACAAAACACTTAACATTGTCATGTTTACAGGGACACTTTGAACTCTCCTGTAAAGTAAAAATAATATTTCAGGACATTTAGCTACAGTGGTATTGTTTTAAAACTAAAATAAAAGAATATTACTACCCCTGTATTTTTTTGTTACCTCGCTGCTTCTGTTGGCGGACTGTTTGCTTCGATAGTATCAATAGCCCATTCGTCGTACTTGGGTGTTTGCGAAAAAAAAAATTGATCCTTTGATTTGCATATGCAGAACCTAAAATCACAGAAACATCGGTATTTTATTGTTAGAAAGTAACCAATTATCATTTAACTACCACCCACTGGGAGTAACAATCCGCGATCAGATGTATTTAGGTAATATGACAAATAAAAAAATCGAAATTACAGAAATTTTCAGTTCCGCAAATGGCAACTTCGACCAGTTATGTCTCCTCGGTATAGATAAAAATATATTAATTCAAAAACAACACGTATGAAAAAGCTCAAAGAACTAATACATTAAATGCCATAAAGTAAGTATGCCATATATCTGCCAAGGACAGACGTATGCACGAGAAAGGTAATAAAAAGTTAATCAAATGTCTTGAGTTATATATTGTATATTCTCTAATGATATGTCAAGTTTAAACTGGTTCTGACCCGTTAGATAAATTTTCTTTATTCAACGTATGTTGAATAAAGCCCCGCGCTATTTCCCGCCAAATCTATTCGGAATACAATTCTCGGTGCTTATCATTTATTATTAGAGAAAAAGATTACATAAAATCGTCTTTCTCTTCAGAATCATAAATAATGATTGTCCAAAATATTTATCTGATTGTTGTCCTTTAGTGAATCATAACACAGAAAATTATAATCTACGTCGCATGGATAAATTTTTACCGTTACATGCACGTACATCTAAATTCTCATCATCTTATTTTCCTTCCTCAGTCAGGGAATGGAATAAGATCCCGACCGATCTTAGATTAACAGTCTCCATGAATGCTTTTAAAGAAAAGATTAAAAAATATTTCTGTGAAAGCAATTATAGAAAAATTTATTCTTTGGGTTATGGTTTAGGAAAAATTAATCATACCCGTATTCGTCTTGGGCTAAGTGGCTTAAATGATCATTTATATAACTATAATTTAATTCCCTCTCGACTCTGTAATAGATGTCATGCTAGAAAACCAGAAACTACTGAACATTTTTTTATTTATTGTGATAAATATGAAAATATAAGATCTTTGTTTTTTGATAAAGTAAAATTTCTACTCTGTCCAAATGTGAACCTGTTAACTTTTAAAAACATGCTTAGTCAATATTTGGTAAAAATATTTCAATTTGGAGATGATGACTTCTCAATGAACGACAACAAGCTCTTACTAGATTATGTTTGTGAATTTATTGAAAAGAGTAAACGTTTTACATAACTTATTAATTAATCATGAATTGTAAATATTGTACTGAAAGTGTGAGTGTGTGAGTGATTGTATTGTATTTTGTCTTGTATTATATTGTCTTGTCTTTAAATGTCGAGGAGAGCAACTTTGTAGCCTTCGGGCTGTTTGTAATCCTCATTAAATAAATAAAGCATTAAATTAAAGATTAGACCACTTTATCCCGATTATTACCATATTTTATCCACTCTCGATAGTTAAATTTTAAAATTTTATAATGCTCGGCAAGCCTCGCAATTAAAATTTTAAAATTTAACTATCTCTAGTGGATAAAATATGGTAATGAACGGGATCTTGTGGTGTAATCTATATTTATGTCTTATCAAAGCAATCGTCAAAAATAATACACATAGACTATGTAAATGTTTGGTTGTGATTTTTAAGCTTTAGTGAAAGTCTAAACTTTAAAGTAAACACGTTAAGATAAAATACTGTTTTGAGTAACAAAATATTAGCTAGAAAATGAATCTTATTTCTTCAACTATACAATGGACATAATTTATTTTCATCATATTATGAATTGTTACAGCTGCAGATTGCAAATCGTGACCTAAATCACACTTTTAATGTTACAGGTCAAATAACGAATTCTAAGAGACAAAAAGCATGACAAAATGACAGATTACACCAGATACTCCTTGATTGATTGATTGATTGAATATTGTTTAACGTCTACTCAGCAATATTTCAGCTATATCAAGACGAGAACAAGTTTTTATGGAAAGGGTCATGGGACGGGAAATTCTGACTGCCACTGGAAAAGTAGGGTGAAATCGAAAAGGGCGGAGAATTTAGCCTTGTAGCCGATCACCTACGGACCACTCAAAAAAGCTTGCTACAAGGGTTCTTTAACGTGCAGGAAGCGTGGCATTTCTTCCAACACGTGGACCTGAGTTTACATCCCATCCGAAAGATGGGTTGTGCATTTATTAATCCCGCACAACCACGGAATGGGTCCTATTTCTATATCCCGGGACCCTCGGGGTCAGCCCCCGTTTAGGAGGGGTCACACCCCGCAAGCCGGAGATACTAGGTCCTATTTCTATATCCCGGGGTTCCCTCGGGGTCCTCTGTTAGGAAGACTCATACTCCAAGCTCAGAGGATGCTGCGGGCCTATTCATAAGCCGGGACCGCGCACGGCGGCAGATACTCCTTGAAACACGTGTAGAGCATAACGACATTTACTGTTTTTAATGCAACTTGGGTGTTCTTTTGTGTTTTGAAGCACTGGTCCGATACCATTCCAGGTGGACCAGAGGTCCCCGAGGGTATTCACCAGCCTAATAGTCAGCCTTGTCTGACATGAAAATTTTGCCTTGCGTTTTATAGAAATTCGATGTTTTTATCAGAATTCTGACCACTTAAAAATACTGAGGCTTCATTCCATGTGTGGCATTCGGTAGATGTCCTTCGTACTGGATTTTGCATCCTGTTTCGATATTTTTTGGTAATTAGTACTTTTCTTTTTTTCTTACTTCTTTCGGATTTACGCTTTCCATATCATTTGATTTTAATGCTGCTGATGAGAGGTTACTCCTTGAAACACGTGTACAACATAACGAAATTTACTGTTTTTAATGCAACTTGGGTGTTTTGTGACCTAAATAATAAACGATATTGAAAAAAACACCAGAATCAGAATACACAATGAAAGGATATGGAGTAAATGCACATGAGACAAAGTCTATACAAATGGTATATCCAAACAAAGGAACAACGCTTTTATTATTGTTTGTAATGTTGAAGTCACCACGAGGCCTTCAACAGTGCTTTGCTCATACCTATAGTAAGTTCAAGATGGTTCAAGAAATCTGAATGTCTATTGATTTATGATAAAACATAAAGCAGAGGTAACTACTTTTGACGTTTGAAATCTAAGCTGTATGACAAACGTGAAGATTTAATATTCCAAATAGTGAACTTTCCCTTTCTGAAGAGCAATATACCTATATCTCCAGCCTATTGAGTGTACATTTCAAAGTTGATTCGTTACTGCTGAGTTTATACAGTATTTTTTTTTAATAGAGCAAAAACACTGTCCAAAAAAGCAGCTTAGTCAGGGATTTGTTCAGCCCCTGTTATTTTCATTCTTCAAGAAATTCCATGGCCGTCACCATGACATCACATAAGTTGACGAAAAGCGCGTATGCAGAATCTAAATCCACAGTAACTTCGGTATTGTGTTATTTAAAGATATGGCGTGTCTGTGTCTCAAATAAAAACGGACATTTACAACTAGATTTCACGTTTTCTAGGATTTGACAATACCGGTTTTCACTCACCCCTGGATTGACTCAAGCAGCACATGCTTACTCTTCCGGAGCTCAAGATGTCACTCCTGGTTTTCGTTAGAGTTCACACTATGAGTGCCTTAGTTTTGAGTGTCGTCTTTTTATTTCCATGCCTTGTGGTTGTTTCACGTTTTTGTTTTGTCTTTATTTTTCTGTGTTCTCGTTTTTGGCAAGTCCTTGGACTTTGATTTTTGTAATAATTACATACATTGTTCCATAGGTATTCTATTGGCGTTGTTTTGTTGCAAACGTCCAAATTTCCAGTATACTCTATGGACAGCCTGGTGAAAAATGTTGTGATCTACCGCAAAATTAATATTAAAGCAATCTTTTAAATACTTTTCATGTCTTTAGCATTCGGTAAGTATCTGTATCAGGTACATTCATCAACAGTTCACAAGCGATTTCGAAGCAACATATTTCCAGATTTTATAACATTAAAAGAAGTGTCAATAAAATCTTAAATTTGAAATTTTGTAACTACCTGTACAAATAAACTGATATGCAAGTGAACGCCACCAAGATCAGTATCCAAGTCAATACATAAATTGCAGAACTCGGTTATATCCGCTGTATTACGTCAAACTGATTATCCTATGAAAAGTTGAAGTGTTTTTTTATCAAGGTATAAATAGTTTTTAACTGCATTACATTAAGTATTTATGTTGTTTAACAGAATAGCTCAATATTTCACCCTTACATCACAAGTGAAACACACCAGGGCATTCTAGGAAATTTTAAAACATTATAAATAATTTACAGGCTACAATAAATACCAAAGTTGCACGATGTACGGTAAAAAAAAAACATATCTCCAAAAGAAGTCAAAAAAGAAGAACTCTTTACGAAAAATATCAAAATTAGAGGCCAAATTCAGTAACAAGGACATCCATCAAGTGCCATACAAGGAATAAAGCCTCAGTATTATAAGGGGTTAGAATTTTGATAAAAACAGTAAATTTCTTTAAAACGCAAGGTAATTTTTTCAAGTCGGGCAAGTCTGACTATTGGACTGTTGAATACCTTCGGGGACCTCTTGACTACCAGGAAATTGATTTGATAATTCAAATATTAATTTTTATAACGTATTGAAAAAATGTTAAGGTATGTGATGGAATTACTGAAGTTGTCCACAGTAAATATTTAAAGTTGGGAATGTCAAAAACATCAACCGAATATTAAATGTGAACCTGCTCTATATCTTTTTTGCCTAATTATCTTTTAAGTTCCCAGATATAATCTATTTTAAAAAAGGGATTATACAAATATAATATTATAGTTATGTAGTAAGTTGATGTCCTTGTTATAGGGCCGAGTATCGGTACGGCGCTTTCGGGTGTATGAATTTTTTGAATTCCATACTTCGCCTGCTGCGGAATGCTGTATAATTTCATAATCATAAACTGAAATAAAATGGTAAACTATTTGCATTTTGCTGATTTATGGAACGTAACTCAAATCAGAGAGCGGAAACAATACGATTCATTTGTCCCGGTTCAGAGTAAAGTTATGTTTATAATATTTGAACATTTATGAATATTTTGAAAACTTCTGTTGATATGTAACCTTTGTCTTTAAACGGTAACTCAGTATTTTACGAAAAGATTTGGAGTAAATGAACATGAGGCCATAACACATATGTTAACTCCAACTGCAATAATTTTAATGAGCTGTATGGCCATTTCGGAAATTAATTCCTCATCAGCAGCACTAGAACCCAAACAAAGGAAATCCATAATTTCAAAAATGTTTAAAATGCATAAAACCAAACGAAATCCGAATAATCACTAATATCAAATATAGCTAAGGACAACACTACGATAGAGGGAGTTAAAGGTTTTAGAATTTATATAAATTTAGATAATAGATATTGAAGAAAGTGTTCACATGAGATACATGTATTAAGGCCCATAATTGTGGATTCTTTTCTTGGCAAGTACCGTTTCAAAAATAACCAATGAACATATTTCTTTACATCTAAGATGCCCACGCATGGTATTCTTTTCATTAAACAGGAAGTATGACTTGCTAATCTAGAAAATGGTTCAACAAACAGGAAGAAAATGAGTGACGGACCAAAATATCAAACGATTCCTACATTAACGACTCGGGAAATTTAATTGATTGATTGAATATTGTTTAACGTCTTCTGAGCAATATTTCAGCTATATCAAGACGAGAACAAGTTTGTTAATAAATAATCACTTTGGGGGGTATGGAAAGGGTCATGGGAAGGGAAATTCTGACTGACACTGGAAAAGATGGACGAAATCGAAAGGGGCGGGGAATTTAGCCTTGTAGCCGATCATCTACGG
Source organism: Modiolus philippinarum (assembly GCA_002080025.1). NCBI lineage: Eukaryota > Metazoa > Mollusca > Bivalvia > Mytilida > Modiolidae > Modiolus > Modiolus philippinarum. The sequence continues at coordinate 32,457 of MJUU01074000.1, forward strand.
ACCTCTAAAAAAAAAGCTTGCTACAAGGGTTGTTAAACGTACAGGCATTTCTTCCAACACGTGGACCTGAGTTTACATCCCAGATTGGTTGTTTATTTATTCATCCCTCACAACCACGGACTTGGTCAGTTTTCTATATCCCGGGGTTCCCTCGGGGTCAGACGCGTTTAGGAGGGGTCATTCCCGGCAAGCCGGGGATACTAGGTCCTAATTCTATACCCCGGGCTTCCCTCGGGGCCCGGGAAATTTGATTTAAATTTTTCGGACATACGTACGAACGGACAATAACGGTGGCCAAAAGTATTACTTAAAATGAACTCAAGAATATCATTGTTTAAACACAAAAGTAATATTATTCAAAATAAAAGAAAGTAATTTTATTACGTCTACTAAATATTTTCGACCAATGATTTGTTGTGCAACGTCCTCAGCTATACGGATATTCAAATATTCGGACCGACCGATATACTTTATGATTTTTTCATATTTGATGCAATAACCTGGTTCAATGATTCAGTCGCTTGTATTGATCCACATCTAGTATGTTGATCTGATCTATCAGCTAAACCTATTAAATTGTCTTCAAAGCATCTCGAAGATTCGAGCCACACAAATTAATACCTCCGGGTATTTTGTTGTAAGTATCTGTGCACTTGAGATATCTACACCACGTATTTTTACAAAAACTATGATCGCCAAATGCATGCGGTACAATTGACAGCAGTTTTTTCCTCAACTCAGGCGAATTCTCTTGTTTTTGGGATAAAGCATTCGAAGAACATTTGACAAGATAACTAATCATGCCGCTGATCAGTTGTTTATTGTCTTTCTTAGCTTCATAATGGGAATTATAGACGTTTTTCTTTACATTAGTTTTATCACAGTGTTCCTGTATATTCGGATCATCTGTCCTATGAATACGAGAAATTATTGTCGTGTCTTCGTCCATAATAATTGTACTAACTCAAAACCCCGGTTCAATCTAATGAGACACAAAGTCAACTGCAATAGCCAATTCCATCGATTTTCAATTCCCCGAGAATTTTTTTTCTGCAATCATTGTCGAAAAGATCATCCGCATTAAGGTACCATATACCATATATTTCCATCAACTAAATCCCGTTATATTATGCATTTTCCTCTTTCTCTAATCTTTTTAGCGTGTCCTGAAATAAGTGCATATTTTCATTGAAAATGAGCCATACCAGTCCAAATACAATTGTATTTTTACGACAAATTATTCTTTAAAGGGAGATTATCATGAGGAACTAACACACGGATTTAGGAGATGTTTATTATATGTTAAGGAGATATTTATTATACCCCGCAAACGAAGTTAAGGGGGTATATAGAAATCACCCTGTCTGTCTGTCTGTCTGTCCACACTTTTTGTAAGCGCAACTCCTCTTAAACCACATGAAGGATATTGATGACACTTTACACATAGGAATGACACTATATGGACATATGCATGAAGGCATATGATTATTGTCCAAAACCAGGAAGGGGAGATAATTCGACTTCCATTTGCACAGATAACCTTGTAAGCGCAACTCCTCTTAAACCACTTAAAGAATTTTAATGAAAGTTTACACAAAGGAAGGAAATACGACACAATATGGAGATGTGCATTAAGAAATATAATTATTGTTCGAAACCAGGAAGGGGAGATAATTTGACTTTCATTAATTCCATTTGCACAGATAACCTCTTAAACCACTTGAAGGATTTTAATAAAACTTTACACAAGGGTAGGGCACTGTGTGGAGATGTGCATGAAATAATATAATTATTGTCCAAAACCAAAAAAGTTTGATAATTCGATTTTTATACCCCGCCACACGTAGTGGCGAGGTATTATGTGATACCCCAAGTCGTGTGTCCGTCCGTCCGTCCGTGTGTCTCTCCGTCCGTCCGTCCCCGAAGGTTCGACTGATAACTTGTGAACGAAATAACATAAGGTCTTCAAACTTGGCATGTAACTTCTTTACCACAAAACTCAGGCCGAGTTCGATTTTGGGTTCAGAGGTCCAAGGGGTTCTGGAGTTATGCCCCTTGAAACTTTGAAATTTTGCGAATTTTTGGGTTTCCGACTGATAACTTGTGAATGAAATAATGTATTGACTTCAAACTTTGTATGTAACTTGTATACCACATAACTTAGGCCAAGTTCGATTTCGGGTTCAAAGGTCCAAGGGGTTTTGGAGTTATGCCCCTTGAAACTTTGAATTTTTGTGATTTTTAGGGTTTCCGACTGATAACTTGTGAATGAAATAATATATTGTCTTCATACTTGGTATGTAACTTGTATACCACAAAACTCAGGCCAAGTTCGATTTCGGGTTCAAAGGTCCAAGGGGTTCTGGAGTAATGCCCCTTGAAACTTTGAAATTTTGCGAATTTAGGGTTTCCGACTTATAACTTGTGAATGAAATTATATATTGTCTTCAAACTTGGTATGTAACTTGTATACATATGTACCACAAAACTCAGGCCAAGTATGATTTTTGGTTCAGACGTCCAAGGGGTTCTGGAGTTATGCCCCTTGAAACTTTGAAATTTTGTGGAACGTGGCGGGGTATCATATAATGCACCATTACTATTTTTAGATTTTTATTGATTCTTTCTGCAATGATTTTTTGGACTTCGACAATTTTTCAAAGAAATAATTCAAAGGGTACTTGGTAGATATTTTAAAATAATCTGGGAGAGAAACCTGTTTTTCATTGTAATCCTTGTGAGAAGTTTATTCCAAGTGTTGGAGAGAAATTTCTGTGAAGCTTATTATTTTTAGACAAAAAATGTCAGAGCCCAAAAAAGGGTGGATTTTAGTTTAAATTTGTCTGATTTTGACAGAAAAGGAATATATCTTTGTGTCGATACTCATATTGTATCCACACTTGTACGTGTCCACACCCGCCCAAATTTGCACTTACCATATTGATTCAGGGTTCAATTAGCTAGGGTATATCTGGCTACCATTCGGCGACAGCTCTTGTTTAGAAGTTCTGTTTACACGCATCAAAGCCCACAAGCCGTGCACTTTTTTAATTTGTACATCGTATAAGCACATCGGATACGTTTCAACTTTGCAGCTGCCATAACGTAATAACTCGTGATGTTACGTATTGGTATCGTCTTAAATGAATACGCATCATTTTATCTTGAAAAAATGATTGGTCAATTACCTACATGAAGAGAAAATTGTAAAAACAATTTAAAATGATAAAAAAAAACAAAGATGTCAATTTTAAAGTTGATGATTAAAATTTTATATTTTTTTTCTTATGTTTGTTACTACTAGTATCTTTAGACTATACTCAATACTTAAATACCGAAAAAAAAATCTAATCACATATAGCTGCTCAAACTTTAATTTCCACTTCGTCAGTGACTATTCCTATATAGGATATATATTGCCATGTACATAAATGTCGTTTGATCTGCCTATTAACACTTTGCCATCAGTTTTCAAATTCTGTAATGACAAACTACACATTATGTTGATCATTACTACCATTGATACTTGATCAAAGTAAAAAAAGTTTCCACTATTTCTTCGACCGATGGCACCACTAATGAAGCAATGTTTCACGATACACACAATTTGTGTACTGAATTTGTTTTATCATATATTTGTACTCTCCTTTACAAAAAGGTCACATTTAACACAATGCAAAAACAATGCTTCATCTGATGCTTTCGAGTCCTTCAAATATTGAAAAAAAGTTATAGTCAAAGGGTAGTATCTGTTTCCCAGATGACAGCAGATCTTTCCCTCTGCAACTAACGCTTGTTTTCCTCTATCGGATGTGACTTTACTACCGGATTTGACATGTTCAACACGGCGGGTGTCTTATAAGAAGCAGGAGATGCTTACTCTACCGGTACACCTGATCTCACCCATGGTTTTTATTGGGTCCGTGTTGTTCATCTGTATGTGTGTCTTAATTTTTCTTTTTTTTTCCGTACTTAAGTGGTGTCCTTGTTTCTTAGTGTTTCCGATGTTGCCATTGTCCATGAATTGTTCGTTCTTTTGATTGACGGTTCGGTTCTCACTTACTTTTATATCAATTCAAGGTCGAACCTGAAGATACACACGGGTTCAGACGCCTTCCTTTATTCAAAAGAGCTTGAAATTAAGGATATTACAGATAGTTCCGCATCGGCCTCTTTCCTTGACCTTCATCTTGACATTGAGGTACACTACAATCTAGGTTGTATGACAAACGTGGTGACTTCACTTTTTCAATAGTCAACTCTCTTTTTAGCTCACCTGACCTAAAAGGTCATGTGAGCTTTTGCCATCACTTGGCGTCCGTCGTCGTCGTCGTCCGTCCGTCCGTCCGTCTTCCGTCGTTAAAGATAAACTCCTCTGAAACCACTGGGCCAATTGCAACCAAATTTTGTCACAATAGTCCTTGGGTGGTGTAAATGAAAAATTGTGTCCGACATGTCCGTGCGTAATCCAAGATGGCCGCCAGTAGGACCCATTGATTAACATTGGACCCTATGGGAAATTTTAATTATTTTTTTTCTAGTCGGATTTTGATGCAGTTTTTAGCTCACCTGGCTATGCCAGGGTGAGCTTTTGCCATCACTTGGCGTCCGTCGTCCGTCCATCCGTTGTCCGTCGTAAACTTTTTTTCAAAAATTTTCTCCTCTGAAACTACTGGGCCGATTTTAACCAAACTTGGCTTGGATCACCACCAGGGTATGTAGTTTCAAAATTGTATCCGAGGAATCTGAAAACCAAACAACATGGCTGCTGTTACTAAAAATAGAACATATAGGTAAATTGCTGTTTTTGGCAAATAACTCAAAAACCGTTGCAGATATCAAAAATCTGTTATGGAGTAAACTTGTTCAGAATGCCAAGATCTATCTGCACTGCAATTTTGAAGAAAATCGGAAAACCCGTCTGAGTGTTACAGCCCTTTTTCCGTGAATTTTTCAAAATTTGTGTATATTTTATTTTTTTTGTTGTTGAAAAACTGTAACAGATAGAGGTGAAGTGTAAATTGAAAAAATGTTCAGCATATCAAGATCTACATACTCTGAAATTTTGAAGAAAATCCAAAGGCCTTTGTATGGTTTATTGGCCGTTTTTCACCATTTTTTTCCCCAATGCCATATGGTTAATTGGTTATTTCCCTTTAAATTCTGTGTTCAAATCTTCTTTGGTTAACTTTTCTCTTTTAAGCTTTAGAGAAATTTCCTGCTATCACTTCATTAAGAAAATTATTTCTTCCATAATTTAGAGCAAAAAATTTCTACAATTATTTGCAAAAATACTTTCTTAATCTTTACCTCATTTCATGTGATAATGATTTTCCTATATGAATATATTTTGTCTTACAGGAATTTTAGTGTTAAATCACTATAATCTCTGCTGACATGTTTATCAGCTTCATAGACTGCTTAATGTTAATAATTTTATTGAATAAAGCCTTTAATGAGCCTTGAAAACCTATGAATGGATATGAACAGAACTGGGCATTAATGATGCTTATGAGGTGCTGACTATAATACATATATGTAATGTGACTTTTATGCCTAAATGTCATCCAACATTGCCATCTTCGGGGAACATAATTTATTACTCGACTGTATGGAAAGAGCATACAAAGAATGTTTTATCTGAAACAACTTGGCTAGTCACAATGTATCTTTGATGGTCCCCTTCAAAACAGATGTCCTTCAAGTCTGCACCTTATGCAAATTGGCTACCAATGGGAAACATAGTTTAGTATAGGAATACATTCAAAGATCTTCTTTAAAACCATTTGGCCAGTTGGAAATAAACTTTGGCACATTTACACTTAATTTTCTTTACAATTGTGTCTTGCAGATCCATCCCTTATCTAAGATGGAATGCAATAGGGAAAATAGTTAATTAAAGTTGGATCATACACATAAATGTTTATTTACATAGTTTGAAAATGAGATCCTTTAACATATAACTTTATTTGAAGTCATGTATTGGCCATGGTCCAGGTGAGCGATACAGGCTCTTGAGAGCCTCTTGTTTTCATTGGATTCCTTATGAAAAATAAACATGGCGCACAACTATCAGATTTTGAATAACTCTTTCCCTTTCCGAGCTATAAGGAGTCAAACAGGGCCAAAATCGCACTTTTACAAAGTACCTCAAATTTTTATTTTTCATCGGATTTTGATGGGGTTTCTTTCTTTGGATTCGCCTTCACATGAGCTTTCGGTAGTGTGTTGACGGATTTTGTATAGCTCTTACAGTTTCCGAGTTATAAGTGGCCTAAGGGGGCCAAAATCACACTTTTACAAAGTACCTCAATTTTTTATTTTTCATCGGATTTTGATGGGGTTTCTTTCTTTGGATTCCTCTTGACATGAGCTTTCGGTAGTGTTCGACGGATTTTGCGTAGCTTATACCGTTTAAGAGCTACAAGGGGCATAAGGGGGCCAAAATCGCACTTTTACAAAGTACCTCAATTTTTAATTTTTCATCGGATTTTGCTTTGGATTCCACTTGACATGAGCTTTCGGTAGTATGTCAACGAATTTTGCGTAGCTCTTACCGTTTCCAAGCTATAAGGCGCCTTAGGGGGACCAAAATCGCACTTTAACAAAGTATCTCAGTTTTTAGCTGAAAATTGTATCAGACATTTCAGTGCGTAATCCAAGATGGCCGGCAATCGGGTCCATTGATTAACATTAGACCCTATGGCAAATGCATTCAACAATCAACTCCTCTGAAACAAATTAGCCAATTGCAACCAAACTTTGTCATAATAGTCCTTGGGTGGTGTTAAGTAAAAAATCTGTCTGACACGTCCCTGCATAATCCAAGATAACCGCCAGCAGTCCCATTGATTAACTTAAGACCTCATAGGAAATGTATTTAAAAATCAATGTTATTGCATGGATGTACCAATGCTATATACAGGGGAGCTATACAGGCTCCTGGGAGCCTCTAGTTTGTAGCAACATTCCAAAAGCACCAGCAAATGGAGTTAACATCTAGCAACTCATTCGCTACTCAAGGGCTTGTGGTCGATACAGTGACTTCCTTGATAGAGCTCATTTGCTTTCAAATAGACTACTTAAGCAAGGATAAGTTAACAAAACTTAAAGTCATCAGTACAGAAGTTTTACGGACATCACTATTTTGTGGATCGCTATGGGATATTTGTTTCCCAGATGACAACAGATCTTTCCCTTTAACAACTAAAGTTGTGTTTTGACTTAACTACCGGAGTTGACATGGTCAACACGGCAGGTGTCTTATAAGAAGCAGGAGATGCTTACTATACCGGTACACCTGATCTCACCCAGGGTTTTTGTTGGGTCCGTGTTGTTCATCTATATGTGTGTCTTCATTTTTCTTTTTTGTCCTGTACTCAAGTGTCCTTGTTTCTAAGTGTTTCCGATGTTGCCTTTGTCAATGGATTGTTCGTTCTTTTGACTGACGGTTTGGTTCTTACTTATTTTACAAACCTTAAAGCTTTCTTAATGAGCAACAATTATCTAGTAACAGTATTATTCAAAGAGAAAATAAGTGAAGCTATCATTTCATAATCACAAAATTTTTGCGCCGTCATGAGATTGAGGCATCATTATCTTTGGTGTCAGCTAAGCAATATTGCCCCATAGGGAGACTGTCCTTAATGGAGGATGGCCGCCAGCTGGGAATATAGTTTTATCATTGGACCCAATAGAATAGACAATCAAAGATCAAATATAAAAAAATTGCCAAATGAAAAATGCAGTTTCAGTGATGTAATATCTAGTTGCATTAACCATTACTTACCAGATTTACCAACGATTTGATTCTTTTACTGGAGGTCTTCTGTCTTTTCCTTTTATCCTCGATGTACCCTTAAAAACAGGTCCAGAATGATAGTTTGTTACTGTCTGAATAAAGAATGAGAATCAGACATTGTTTGTCACTATGGCAACTGCTTGTCAACAATTTCAGGATAAAAACTGGAAAAACTGAACACAACGAACTGATGGACACCATGATCACTATACGCCACCCACTACAGTGGGAGGTATAATAAGCTAATAGCTTAGATATTGATTGTAGCTGGATAAGATATATTTAAAAGATCTGTTTACACAATTTGTTTTGTCACGTAGTGAAAAATATAATGAATATATCCCAAAATTTATACATTTCCCACTCTGCTATTCAATAAATCTTTTTGATTATAAATATATTTCCTTGCCATACGTAGTGTCGAGATATTATGTAATACCCTCAGTAGTCTGTCCGTCGTCTCCCGAAGGTTTTCGACTGATAACTTGTGAACGAGATAACATAAGGTCTTCAAATTTGGTATGTAAATTGTTTAGCACAAAACGCAGGCCAAGGTTGATTTCGGGTTTAGAGGTCCAAGGGGTTCTAGAGTTATGTTTCTTGAAACTTTGAAATTTTGCTAATTTTACAGTTTCCGACTGATAACTTGTGAATGAAATAATATACTGTCTTCAAACTTGGTATGTAAGTTGTTTACCATATAATTCAGACCAAGTTTGATTTTTTGTCAGAGGTTCAAGAGGTTCTGGAGATATGCCCGATTGAAACTTTGAAATTTGCGAATTTAATGGTTTCCAGCCGATAACTTATAAATGAAATCGTATACTGTCTTCAAACATTGTATGCATGTTTTTACCATAAATCTCAGACCAAGTTCGATGTTTGTTGCAGAGATCCAAGGGGTTCTGGAGTTATCTCCTTTGAAACTTGGGTGACTGAAAAAAAAATGTGAATGAAATTATATATTGCTTCAAACATTGTATGCAAGTTGTTATAAAAAAAACACATACCAATTTCAATTTGGGTTTCAGAGATCGATTTTGGTCAATTGGTACTACTTGCATATGTTTCCAGTCATGACCGGTGGAATTGAAATGTAATGCAGTGGCCTGTGATTTTTCCTGCATTACATTTCAATTCCACCGGTCATGACTGGAAACAGATGCAAGTAGTACCAATTGACCAAAATCGATCGTGGACAGACACACAGAGGCTGGCTAAAGAAAAGTTCTGGATAGAAAAGCTTAAATCCAGTTTGAATATAAAAATTTGAAAAAAATAAAATATACTTTGGCTAAATTTCCTGCCCCTACCCATTTTTCCTGACATGGCTGAAGTTTTGCTCATTTGGCGTTAAACACTATTTTTTAAGTGTTTTGTTTATAAAGCCGATGTACGGATACTGACAAAATTCTTTTTTCCCTTCTTATGTTACATCTGTAAACAACAGCATCCAACATGTAGCTCTCGATATTTTGTATAAACATTCGTAGTTTAGTCTTTGTAAATATGTTTTGTTTGATTGTTTCTACTTTTTTTATTGTGTTTTGAAGAAGAGACGGACAGGTCTCGAAATATCAACTGTAATTTTGTGTGCTATTTACTTTGTTCATTTTGAAGGTTATAATCAGGTCTCATTGTATGTATCCGATTGGATCTAGCACAACGGTAGTATTGGTGTTGTTGCTTTGTTTTAGGTTTATATATATATATATATGTGTGTGTATATATATATATATATATATATATATATATATATATATATCTTATAATATAAATTGTATAATTTATTGAATATCCAGGGAGAATATTCAATAAAGAAATGATCTAAAGTGTTAGTTTTTACAGAAAGATTTACATTTTACTGATGTTTTTACATACATGCATATACGATAAAGTTTAAGAAACAAGTAAGTGAACGTGTTATTACATTTAATGACATTTTTTCCGGAAATCTTACACGGAAGTGCCACCTTTTGCCGCAGTGAAAAAGGTATGAAAGTATGAAAGGATCCATGAAAAATTTACTGTTATACTTATTGAAAACCTCTGCCTATATTTAAGCATAATATGTATAAAAGCTTGAAAACATTTTGCTTTCTGGTATTTGTCTTTGTTTTTATCTGTTACCGTTTCTGCCATGTCTTTGGACTTCGATTTTTGTAGTCATCGCTTCCCTTGTTCCTTCGGTATTCTACTGCCGTTGTTTGATACATATATGTATCCAATCACTGGCTATAGTATATTCAGTTGAGTAGGGTACACAATTGTGCAACCTAGTGCAGGGAATAAATACTACCGTGCCACCTCATAAAAAGAAGATCCCCGTATTTTGTAACCTACTTCAAAGTTTTCAACTATCCATTTTCAAATTTGATAAAGGTTTCTTGATCAAGTCCTCATTGAATTTACAAGTAATATATGTATGTTTTATAGGTAGAAAATTAAATGTTTTAGAGTCAGAAGATTTTAGATACTAGGTGGGGAGAGGATTAACAAATTTAATTTTATTTTGAGCCTATAGGTTGAAAACTCAACAACAAATTAGGAAATTAGAGTAAAATTAAATTACTAAACAGAATGTCGGGAGTCGGAATCTTAAAGTCAAAAAGCAAAGCAAGTAGAGAACGCCAATTTCACTTTATATCAACACAAACATTTTGGCAAAATTAATCTTTTTTTTTCAAATTAATGTCTTTATATAGAGATTCTTTTCAATTTTGATACATGTATATGAAAACAGGTGTTTCCTACATTGAACTTGATTTCTTTTTAGGTTTGTTCGATTGCAATACTGGGAAATAGTTCTATTTGTTTACTCTGATCTGAGCATCGCAATACACGTAATTTGTAATGGCTAACAATTTACCCTTTTCCTTCTTTGTATAGATGACTGAAGGAGGACAACTGGAGATGAATCATTGGCACTGATAGATGTATATTAAGAAAAGTATATGTCCTCAGTTGTTGGTATTAAGTTTTCAACACTTGATGGATTGTTTTAAGTCTTAACTCTGAGTTGACCCTATCTCCCGGTTTTTATGGGAGTTCACACTGTCAGTACTTTAGTTTTTTGTGTTGTCTTGTATATCATACTGTACAATTTTAGTTTTGTCTTCGTCAGTTATGTTTGTGCTACCGATTTGTCCTTGTGACTGATTTAATACTATAAAGATTTACCAAAGCTTTTCAAAATTTTACCATGGTACTGTTTTAGGGTTAGAGAAGTAAAATGTACCATGGATTTCAATTGGTTTTGTCTAAGGGTTAGAAAATGGCATTAACCAATCCGCAACCAAACAGATCTTTCAAAAATATATGCATTACTGATAGTGTGGCGGGTGTCGTTAGCGGGGCAGGACATGCTTACCCTTCCGGAGCACCTGATGTCACTCCCGTTTTTCATGGGAGTTCACACTATGAGTGCCTTAGTTCTTAATGTTATCTTTTTATTTCCGTGCATTGTAGCTGTCTCACGTCCTTGTTTTGTCTTTGTTTTTATCTGTTACCGTTTCTGCCATGTCTTTGGACTTCGATTTTTGTAGTCATCGCTTCCCTTGTTCCTTCGGTATTCTACTGCCGTTGTTTCGTTGTCTCTATACAGTTTAGTTCAATTTCAGGACTTGGTTACACAAAGCTCAATTAAAACTAAATAGACTATTAAAAGTTAATAGTCTATTAAATTAGTAGGAAATGTTCAAGCTTAATAGACTATTATATATTTAATAGTCTATTAACTTTTGTGCAACCCAGTCCAGGTTGGCAAAATACCAGAGCATGATTCTAAAAATAAGGAACATTAATAATAATTATGACCATTAACTAACATTTCATTTAGTTTCTTTTTTAATTTATTCTTTTATTAGTCATACATATGTTTCATATCAAATGTTTATATACATATAAATGAAATCAATGAGCTGATATTCACTCTTGATACATTAAGAGAGTTTTTGAAAAGGGGTTTGAAAAACAACAAAAAAAGCGTTGTTCCTTTGCTTGTTTTTACCATGTACTTGTAGAGACTTTGTCTCATGTGCATTTACTCCATATCCTTTTATTCACCATTCCTAAATCTGATTTTTTTTCACTGAAAAACTATTTATTCATTTATTATTATGCAACTAAGGTATTTTTGTATTTTTATTATTTTGCGATAGTTTATATCTGTAACACATACCACATAAGCATATGCATGCTATTCTCTTTCGTGTGAGGAAGACAGCACCATGTCAGGATAGTCCATGTTACACTTGAATATGTTAAAAATAAAACAAATATTTAACTGTCAATGATCAGGAAATTAAACAAAAAATCGCTGATATTTTAAGAAAAAAAAAAGAAATTAAGATTTTAAGTATCATGAAAGTTACAATTATCACACTCATATCCTAAAAAATGAATGTTTGTTTGGGGAAGCGAGGGCGTCAACCCCATTATTATCTCTACCTTGTTTGGTTAAAGGCAAAAATTCCCCTCCAAATAGTACTTTCTATAAGTCGGGAATATGACGGCTTGCATAAAATGTTCTGTGTTGGGTTGTGTGTTCTCTATACTGTTTTACGGCTTACGGATTTTCCTTACTGTTCTCTCCCTCTAATTGCGGTGGTGTCACTTTTATTTCTCTAAAGCATCCTCCAGAAAAATAACTAAGAAGAAATACATAAAGTCAAGTAAATTTTATTACACCCCCAAGATTTAGTGAGCGGTCTATAGTGATCATGGTGTCCATTCGGCTGTTATGTCATAGAGGTACACACTTTGTGGCGACAACTCCTCCAAGACCATTGTGCACCATCTATTTAAAATACAAAAATAAAAATTTTATTTGATTTGATTATTTTTGTTGTTCTTTTTAATATCTGACAGGGGTAGTAGTTATGAAAGGCCGATTCTGCCGCACTCATGCAGAATCCTGCATAAAAATCCCCACCTCGAGGGCAAAATGCAAACGGACGGCATCCCTATTGAGCATAGGGTAAATACGAGAATGGCATATGTATTCCCTAGTAGACAGGTCGTCCCACAGGAAATTGGGGATCAGGACACCTTCAAGGGAAGGATGTCACAGATTGATATAAATAAAGATATGGCATCCGAAAGAGATAAGATGGATCGGTTCCAGGATTTCTTTCTGGAGAATGAAGAAGATTTGGAAGATAGCACCCCACCCCCCAAAAGCAGCATCAGTGCTGCAATGCCCCTAACCTGGTGCAGATGGTTGAGCACACCCAGCAGTGTCA
>MJUU01074002.1:2031-13736 GCA_002080025.1 Modiolus philippinarum
GACCTAAAAAACACCTTTTTTGTAAGGAACCACCCAAGGACTATTGTGGCCAAGTTTGGTGCCAATTGGCCCAGTAGTTTCAGAGGAAAAGATCTTTGAATGAAAAGTTTATGCCGGACGGACTGACGAACGGACACCGACGGACGCAAAGTGATGGCAAAAGCTCACACTGGCATTAGCCAGGTGAGCTAAAAACACATGATGTTTCAAGCACAAATGTGAACGTTATAATGCTGCAACATCATATTTTGGCGGGGTTCATTTTCCAATTGCATGAATTCAAAAATTAAATACATAATACGTAAGGTTCTGAGGACCCTTTACAAATTTTTAATAAGCAAGGCCAAAATATTGAAAGAAAATATCAGATTTCCATTGGTGATACTGAATACTGATACATTTGTAAAATTTTCATTAGCATCTTTTCACTAGAAAACCAGTAATTGGCCAGAAAAAAAAAACAATCTACAACCTCATTAAATGTCCTCATTACATCAATTTAGAGTACTTCACTGCTCAACTAATGTAAAAAATTAATTAAAAAACACATTAATGAAAATGGTTTACATTATTTATTACAACTACTATACTTCTATTTGTCTGTAGTTTTGATATGCTTTATTATTTATTTTTTGTAGAAATATTCCTAGCTGATTACCTGGTCCACATTCATAAGTATAAGGATGTGTCACGTCTTTCTCTCTGGAGTACAATTTATACATAATTTGTTCCCATTTCACTGGTTTAACTATTTGATTCACTAAATTTGTATTAAATTTGGAACCGTTTGTAATAGGTGTGGTAGTCACATTAGAGTATACTTTAAACTTTGGTTCATGTATTTCAATATTTTTTAAAGCATTTCGAACTGGTATCCTTGCAGATTGCATTAGCTCTGTATGAAAAGCACCACTAACAGGTATTCTCTTCACTTTTCGGATTCCAAAATCTTTATAATTTTCTGCTATAAAATCCAAAGCCTGTAGAAAGAAAATTATAAGGCACATTGTAAAACTACGTCATGTAATTTCATACAATCCTTCTCAATAAACACTAATTTTATCTAAATGAAAAAGATGCCAGTGTGTGGAAATCAACTTAAAATTAATTATCAAGAAAATATAGGGAAAATAATTCACAAATTGTAAATTTATACAAAACTTCAAAATCATTTTTAAAAACAGCTAGAGGTACTGTGGCCTGGTGGGCCACAAAATTATCCCCCCACTCCCCAAAAGAGTAGAAGATCCCCAATATTATTTGTCACGAAAATAGTTATAACTGAACAATTCCCGGTAAACAGGAGGTAGATGGTCTGTAATCCTTTAATTGCTACTTGCAGTATAAGACATCATTCTAAAATGCATACAAAATTTGAAATTGCAGTGATGAGTAGTTACTGAGACAAAAGATCTGGAAATTAACTAAGTCGGTAAACAGGAAGTAGATGTCCGGCAATCCTGAAAACGCTACTTGCGGTAGAGGACATCATTCTAAACTTGCATACAAAATTTCAAGTTGCAGTGATGAGTAGTTACTGAGAAAACTGTTGCAAAAAATTTCTACAATTGACCAAAGATCTCGAAATTAACTAAGTCGGTAAACAGGAAGTAGATGTCTGGCAATCCTGGAAACGCTACTTGCTGTGGAGGACATCATGCTAAACTTGCATACAAAATTTCAAGTTGCAGTGATGAGTAGTTTATTACTGAGAAAACTGTTGCGAAAAATTGTTTGCTATCACAGACAGACGGACAGACAGACAGACGGACAGAGTGATTCCTATATACCCCCCTGAACTTTGTTCGTGGGCAGTATAATGTTTAACAGAAATTTGAAACTTATTGCAACATATTATCAATACAGGACTTCCAAATACTATGAAAGTACAGTTGTTTGTGCATGTGGGGTTCCAATTTTCGTGGATTTCATGGTCACTGAAACCACTAAATTAAGTTCCCAACCAAATACATTTTTACCTTGGTGTTTTAATGCATAGAATTCAAAAATCACGAATTTAAGTACCCATGAATTAGTGATATTTATGAAAACCACAATAAAGGGCTACGCCGAGCGCAGCATGATACGACCGCAGCATGTCGTCCACTGAAATTTGAAAAAGTGTAATTTAAAGTGAGTATGGACATAGGAAAGAGCTTGACACAATAATTAGGTGGAAGCAATAAGGAGATTGACCGAGTAATTAGCTGGACACAAACTAAGGAAAATAAAAATTAGCACTTATGACTCCTTATGATTCCTCTTTGACCCTCTATAGCTCAGAAACGGTAAGAGCTACGCCCAATCCANCCACTAAATTAAGTTCCCAACCAAATACATTTTTACCTTGGTGTTTTAATGCATAGAATTCAAAAATCACGAATTTAAGTACCCATGAATTAGTGATATTTATGAAAACCACAAAAATTGATGTCAACGAATAAAAGTACTTCCACAGTATTTTGTAAAACACTGCTTTTAAGGATAAGACATGACTGCCAGTTTATTGAAACTGTACAATACAACACATCACGCTGACATGTGACAGTGTGTAATCCTTATTCGTAACTTCCGTATTTTGTTAGTTATATCATTTACAAGAAAATATGTTTAAATCAAATCCTGTTTGTATCCAAGTGCATCTATTGGGTAAGTTTGATGTGTTTAGATGTAATGAAGTCCTATCAAAAAACAAAATGTCATGTATTTAATTTATCAACAATTTATAAAAAAAATTATAAATAGAATTTTGTAAAAAATTGAAACAAGCTGAAATTTCTATGTTATCATGAATAATATACTTTAGGCCATACAAAGTTAACAACCGCTAATTGGTTCTCAGGCCATTTTTCATTGAAACAGATAAGGGAGGATGGTGATTTTTGTTTTTATCTTTTTATTTGCCGAAAAATAGATGAGGCAGCCTTTTACATTGTAAAAACCACCAAAAATGTAGTGAGGTAGGTGATTTTTTATTTATATTTTATTGAAATGGCAAAAATAGGGTCAATGAGGGGGCTTTTTTCAAGCCTCCAACTAGATGAGGGAGGGACTTAAAACCAATAAATTATTTTTTCATGGCTTTAATAGTGTTTATTGTAATAATTCAGTATTTTCCATTTTTAACATCGAAAAGGTGGTTGTTTTCCACAATTACAAGACTTTAACATTTATATCAGTTGAAATTATCTCAAACCTAAAATAAAAACAACCACCTGTCTCATGTGAAAGNTGTTGTTTTGAAAATAAAGGTGATTTTTTAACCACCTTTAAACAGGAATGGAAAACACTTTCTCCAATTCTTAGCGTGTTAACCCAGATGGTTAAAAATACATATTATTTTTAATCCACAGGTTGGTTAAATTTCTGCGTGATGTTTCCCGCAACGTTTCATTTCATTCATAAAGTCTATTGTGACCTCATCGTTACTAGGCTTTCAGATAGCGTGGCAAACGTTGACAACTGTGCTGAACCATTGAATATGCACCTGAAACACAGTTAAAGTCATTGGAGAAACAATATATCCTTCCGTTTGCTCATGGATTACGATTTTTCTCCATTCTCGATAGTTAAATTTCTGATTTTAACATGCTAGCTAAAGCTCGCATGTTGAAAATCACAAATTTAACTATCTCGAACTGGAGAAATATCGTAATCCACTTGATCCAGAAGGATATACTATATATAATTAATATGCATTCTTCATTCAATGTATGGCACATATGAACAAGACAATTAATACTCAAGCAAAGAAATGCCATGCATATGACGTCTTCCCATTGACCTGATAATTTCAATTGATTGATTGAATATTGTTTAATGTCTACTGTGCAATATTTCAGCTATACCAAGATGAGAACAAGTTTGTTAATGTACAATGTATAATCACTTTGGGGTATGGAAAGAGTCATGGGACAGGAAATTCTGACTGCCACTGGAAAAGTAGGATGAAATGGAAAGGGGCGGAGAATTTAGCCTTGTACCCAATCACCTACGGACCACTCAAAAAAGAGCTTGCTAGAAGGGTTCTTTAACGTGCAGGAAGCGTGGCATTTCTTCCAACACATGACACTGAGTTTACATCCTATTAGAAAGATGGGTTGTGTATTTATTAATCCCGTACAACCACGGACATCCAGTTTTGGAGGGGTTGTACCCCGCAGCCTGGAATACTGGGTCCTATTTTTATCCCGGGGTTCCCTTGGGATGATAATTTCAATAACATCCATACTGGCATTATCAGTTGCTGTAGATCAAATCAATTTCATACAAAATATTGGTACAGATAAACAAATTATACACAAAGACTGTATTAAAGTTTCATGAAAATATATACATTGGTTCAGAAGGAGTACCCTAAACTTTTCAAAGGGGGTATCAAAAATGTTCCTTTGTCCAAATCCTACCTACCTAACAAAAGTTCTGTTACCTTTAATGAAGACTTAAAATCCTTTTATATTTTTTGCATGTTTATTTGTTTAAATCTATTCTCTTGGTGTTTTTTGTAAGAAAAATTAGTTTTGTTTCTCATAACAAAAATAAAATCACTACCAAATTTCAGAAGGT
The DNA here is from genome assembly GCA_002080025.1 of Modiolus philippinarum. NCBI lineage: Eukaryota > Metazoa > Mollusca > Bivalvia > Mytilida > Modiolidae > Modiolus > Modiolus philippinarum. Next base: position 6,598 of record MJUU01074002.1, read on the forward strand.
ATAGGTCAAACTAAATGTTTAACAAATGTGGCCCTTATGCATGTATATCTTACACAACATTTCGTTATAAATACACTTGAATAGCTTTTAACAAACTATGATATTTTCACTGCTGGTTGACTTGTACACCAATTAGTTACCTCCTGATGGCCTGCGATAACTTTGGCTTCTTGGAAAAGATAGTTGGCTACAACACACACAGGATTTTCAATATTATGTTTAGTTTTACAATATTCCTTTGCTGCTTGAATTGCTAACTTCAGTTCTGTCCCCCAGAAACAGAAAACAGACATCATTCCACTAGATACTGCCTCTGATGCTTTCTGCATTTCGTTTGCCCTTACTTTGACTAATTTCAGTGCTGAAATAAGCAAAGAATAGTGTAAAAAATCTTTGAATGTGAAAAATTGATGCAAAATATACATACTACAATAAATTTAAACAAATCAAAATAAGTGGAATCATATAGCTGTTGACATGGTGAATCAAATGAATTGTATAAAAAATGTGTTTTGTGAAACACATATGATCCCAAACAGCAGCTTAGAAAATACCATGATCACATCACTCAAATGCCTCTGAAACTGAGAGTCATATTAACGAGTAATTTACAATGCAACTGAAGAAAGTGGATGATATAATCTCTTTTTTTTAGATTAGAAAATGTTTATTTAGATACATGTATCAATAAACATTTCCTTATCTTTACTTCATTGTTTGTGTATAAAAAATTGATGCTTTTTCCATGCAACACTTGTGTCGCCAGCAGCCTGCACTACTATTTTTGGCTCAGTGAACCTCTATCATGTTTAATGAAAGTTTTAAATTTAAGGTACACAACATCATCATAACACGAATATATATACATTTGTATCCCAAATGTTAGAAGGACTTTAGAATTATAAAGGAGTTTCAAATCATCAAATGAGCTGGAAACCTCTGAAATCAGTACAGTGAAAATTTCAAGTATACTGTAAACCAATTTTCGTGAATACTTGACTTCATGTTTTGTCCGGTTTGGTGAAGCTCATGGCAACTAATATTTTCACTACTTTCTTATTCTGACAATACATTTATTTAAGGATAAGAAATATTTGCGACAATTTATTTTTACGGTTTTTTGTGCACAACCAGATTTGGTAAACAACAAATCCTGAAAGTTTGGTTGGAATCTGACTTACAATTTTGAAGGAGTTGCACAGTAATAAACAGAATTACCAATAGATCTATTCTGACTTTGTGAACCTCAAAAAATCTATTAGTCAAAATTTTGAGCATCACCTATACAACTTGATCATGTGATCAACATATCCAGGAAACAGAAAAAAACATGAAAGGATATGGAGTGAATGTACATGTGACAAAAACGCACATGATACATAGAAAACTCCAGTTTGTCAAGGACAGGGAAGTTTCCAGGAAGTTTGGTTGGAATATGACTTACGACTACATGTATGAAGGAGCTTAGATTTGCAAATCGAATTAGCAAATTAGCAATTCAGGCTCTGTGAACCTCTAAAATATGTAAACCAAAATTTTAGGTATCAGGTGCAAAATTAAATCTGGTAAAATACATATCCTGCAAGTTTGTTTGGAATATGACTGGTAGTTTTGAAGGGAACTGAATTCACAGATGAGCTACTTGGCTCGGTGAACCTCTAAAATCTGTAAAATAAAAATTCTTAGTATCAGTTGCACAACAACATTTCTGAAATGTTTGGTTGGAATATGGCATATAATTTGGAAAGACTTGTCAATTAACAAACTGAATTAACAAATGAGTCATTTTGGATCAGTGAACCTCTTAATTGGCTATAATATCTGTAAAATCAAAATTTTAGGTATTAGGTTCACAACTAGACCTTGTGAACAACATATCCTGCAAGTTCAGTTGGAAAATGGCTTACAATTTTGAAGGCATTGTGAGTGAACAAACCAAATTAACAAATGAGCTACATGTAAATTACGATCTCTACCACCTCTAAAATCTGTAAAATCAAAATTTTATGCACATGTATCAGTTGCACAACTAAACCAGGTGAACAAACTATCCTTCAAGTTTGTTTGAAAATGGCATACAGTTTTGAAGACTCAGAGTTTTGGGTTAATAAACCAAAAGTAATAATCATGTGGTTTATTAATTAAATAAAATAAAATTTTATTGCAATGATAAAAGAGTGGCAAAAGTTTCATTTCAAAGAGATATAATTTTACACCCCAAGCCTACTTTCTGAAAGACTGACCAAAGAGAAAGAAACATTGTTGATAATTGATTGATAGCATTGTATGCAGAACAATTCATTGATAGCAATCCACTGGCAAGATTTTACATTTGGTTGGATAGTTTTATTTTTATGCAGCCAATCAAATGTAAACCTTCTCATGGCAGTGCTGTCAATCAAATATTCTACATACATCGTCAACCAATTGACATTGTGTAAAATTGTTTCTCCACATGCAGTCTTTTTGAACGTGGGCTTTGGGTGTAAAATTACATCTGATTGAGATGAAACTTTTGCCACTCACTTGACCATTGCAATATTGAAAACCAAAAAATAGAGCAGTGCTCAAGGTCCCCCGCCTAGAGTTGTATCTTCCTTTTACCTGAAAAACGGTACAAGATGAAAACAAGAACTGTCGCCGAATGGCAGCCAAAGACACCCCCCGCTAATTGAATCCTGAATCGATATGGTAAGTGCAAAATTAAGTTGGTGTGGACACAATACAGGTGTGGACACAGTACAAGTATGGACACAGTACAAGTATGGACACAATACAAGTATGGACACAATGATATAATCTTCAAGAAAAAACTTTTCCAAAGGGTTCCAATGAAAACACTGTCTAAATCAGACAAATATAAAATTCACCTTTTTTTCAGCCTATTTGACATTTTACACATCTACATATAGTGTTCTTCCTTTGTCTAGAGTTTCATCNAATGGAAAAAATCCCATCGAAATCGGATAAAAAATAAAAATTTCCCACACGGACCAAATTTTGGTGCAATAAATTCTATTTTTAGAAATTGTGACCTTGAACTTTGACCTACTGACCCCAAAATCAATAGGGTTCTTGCCCTTCCCTATTCCTTCCATCTGTATAAGTTTTTTTTCAATCGGGCAAGGGATACTCAAGTTATCATCCGGAAACGACATCCGGAATGACGGAAAGGCGAATTCTATAGTCCCCCGCTTTCGCGAAAGGCGGGGGACAATAAGCAACCACTTAAATTTACAAACACAACTATGTAATAATATACATTATTTTTTTTTTGGAGGCCTATAGGTTATGTGAGAGCAGTGACTTATTACAAAAATAGTAATGGTGGATTACATGATACCCCGCCTCGTTTCACAAAATTTCGAAGTATCAAGGGGCATTACTCCAGAACCCCTTGGACCTCTGAACCCATATTCGAACTCGACCTGAGTTTTGTGGTGAACAAGCTACATACCAAGTTTGAAGACTGTATATTATTCCGTTCAAAAGTTATTAGTCGGAAACCTTCGGGGGACGGATGGACGGACAGACAGACGGACACAGGACTTAGGGGATCACATAATACCACGCCACTACGGGTGGCGGGGTATAAAAAGCATGTCTATATACATGTACATGTTCCTTGCATGTATGGTCCATATGATGCATTAAGTATATACTGGTTTTAAATCAATTGACATTTTCTAAACCTACCATCTTCAAATGTCATAATTTCAGCAAATACCATGGCAGCAATCTCCCCCACACTGAATCCAGCTGCTGCAACTGTGCTTTCAATTCCCTGAAAATTAAACAAAGACAATTTGCGCATGTTTGATAGAGAATTTATGATGATTACATTTTTGACAATATTTCAGCTACATGCTTGTATGTACTGTAATCGTAGAAATTTTTCATTTTTTTGCAGTTGAAAAAAGACCACAACTAGAGGCTCTCAAGAACCTGTGGCTCACCTGGTCTAGAGCTAGCATAGACAATAACCTCAATGATAAAGGGTCTCATTTTCTAGTGTGATAATAAACCTAGATGTAAATATGGCCCAGTGTGTCAGAGGAGATGATCTTTGAATGTTTTCTCATAGGGTCCAATGTTAAACTAAGTTCCCCTCTGGCTGCCATCTAGGATCTGATGGGGACTTGCCAGACATATTTTTAAAGGGGGCCGTCTAAGTACAGTTGTGTCCAAGTATGGTTTCAATTGGACAAGTAGTCTCAGGAGAGAAGATCTTTGATGTGTTTTCCCATAGGGTCCAATATTTAACTATGTTGTCCTCTGCCGCCCATCTTGGATCTGATGGGAACTTGCCAGACACATTTTTCAAAGGGGACAGACTAAGGACAGTTGAAACCAAGTATGGTTCCAATTGGCCAAGTTGTCTCAGAGGAGAAGATCTTTGAATGTGTTTTCCCATAGGGTCCAATGTTAAACTAAGTTCTTGAATATGAGGTCCACAACTTCCATAATGAAGATAAATGTAGTCCTTGACATACTACACTTTTTTGCTCTTAATCTTAACCTCTATCTCAAATCTTTATTGAAATACAAGGCAAAATGTATAAAAATATAAAATATTTGACCAATAAAGGGCAATAACTCCTCTGTAACTAATCAGATTTTTCTTCAAAATTTCAAGGTGGATATTAAGTTGATCTTGATATTATGCTAAACATTTTTGCAAATTTAAGTTGACCTTTATCTGTTATAGTTTTTTTGATGAAAAAACAAGAGCTGTCGCCGAATGGCAGCCAGTTATACCCCCGCTCATTGAACCCTGAATCAATAAGTAAGTGCAAAATTAAGTGTGTGTGCACACAATACAGGTGTGGACACATTACAAGTGTGGACACAATACAAGCATTTACACAGTTGGATGTTTGGTTGCCGAGAAAAGTGACAAAAAGGTTCACCTTGGAAAATGAAGTTAAAAAAATCATAAAGTTATAAAAACAGTAAGTAGTACAGCAATATGGCTGAAAAAGGGAGATGCAGTATAGAACCCTTCAAAGAAGCTCCATACCAAATATGAAGTAGCTGTCGTGTGCAGTTACTTAGAAAAATGCAACGAAAAAGTCACAATTTGGAAAACGAAAGAAAAAAAGGCACAAAGTCGGTAAACAGGAAGTGGTAATCCTATATAGCCGAAAAGTGGAGGGACAGTATAGGACCCCATACTAGAAGTATGGTACCAGAAGAAAGCTCTCATCATAAGGAAGTTACATACCCTACCACTAAAAGTCTACCTTCTAGAGGCAAGGTTAAAGTTTTTTAAAAATTGCCCTAAGGGCAAGGTCAAGGTCAAAATGTCTACAAGTATAGCACCAAAAGAAAGCTCTCGTCACAAGGAAGTCACATACCAAATATCAACATCCTAGCTATTCAGGTCTCAATTCCACAAGGCAGGTTAAAGTTTTGCTGACGCTGACGCCAACGCCGGCGGTATGACAATAGCTCTCCGGACATTCGTCCCAGCAAGCTAAAAATATTAAAATGTTGAAAATTTCGCTGAAAAGGGCAATAAGAGGGGTTTTTGGATTTTCTTCAAACTGCAGGGCAGGTAGATCTTGTCATACTGATCACTCTTACTTCATCAGATTTTTTATATCTGTAATGGTTTTTGAGTTATTTGCCAAAAATAGCAATTTACCCCTATGTGCTAGTTTTAGTAATGGCAGCCATGTTGTTTGGTCCTCGGACTAATTGAACACAATTTTGAATCTAGATACCCTGGTAATGATTCAGGCCAAGTTTGGTTAAAATTGGCCTAGTGGTTTCAGAGAAGAAGATTTTTGAAGAAATTTACAACTGACAGACAGACGGACGCCGTCGGATGAAAAATGATGGCAATAGCTCACCTGGCCTTTTAGGCCAGGTCAGCTAAAAAACAGGTACATGTGTACTTGCAAATAACTCGGAAACACTAAGACGGTAATTATATTTTTAGTTGTTACAAAAAACCATGATTACTCAGTATGTTCCAGATCAAGAAACTGCAAAAATTAGTAAACGCAAAAATTAAATACATTTACAGGTGGACATTGAACAGATTTGTATATGTACATGTAGCCAGAACCATTAATTTATATGCAAAATTTGTCTGATGTCAATACTGAGATTCAATATTAATACCCCTGGCTAGGTTCAAACATCAGAGCTAAAATAGTACACCACTGGCAGAGCTAAGGCCATTGTTTTTTTTTATTTTTTGTTTTACGAATTTTTGTCTAAATGTTGCTGAATAGGAGGAATGAAAAAAAATAAAATTCCAGAAAAGTTGAGGTTGGCAAAAAAAAACCTGTAATTTGGATTAAAACAATAGGAATTTTATTGAATTATTTAGGCAAAATATTTGTAGGGTAGGGAAAAAATAAAAATAAAATTCAAAAAGCATTTTTTTTCAATTCCATGGCCAAATTTTTAAGGTAAGAGCGTAAAAAAAACCCCAAAAACAATGGTCTAATGGAGGGTTTTATATACCAATTACAATTACTTCCAAAAACAGGCATGACAGGAAAGATGTTATACTTCCCAAACCTCTGGAGTCAGTCATAATACAACAATAATTCCAAGTTTGCCTTGACTAGTTTTCCTGTTCTATATATATCATCTTGGGTTTTTTAGTTGGTTGCAAATGAAGAAGGAGAGCATTTATTTAGTTACAGAATTCAAAACTCTCCCCGACAGACATTCTATCTTGGTCACCCTGGGACAACAGCCTACTGTTTTCTACCACTGAGATGATGAGCTATGCATATATTTCAGAAGCAAAGATAATGGATGGTGTCAGATACCTGTTACAGCATTACAAATAAAGGGCTACGCCGAGCGCAGCATGTCGACCACTGAAATTTGAACAAGTGTAAACTAAAATTAATGTGGACACAGTAATTTGCTGGACACAATAAGGACCTTGACACATTAATTAACTGGACACATACTAATGAAAACCAGAGGCTCCCAGGAGCCTGTATCGCTCACCTGACTTTCAGTTTCCACAATCAAGGTAACAAATTTAGACACCAGTTTTGAAGTCCAGACATCATTTTGTAAATGGCAGTCAACGAACAACTTTCAACATCAGTTTTGAAGTTGCAACATCAATATCTATTTGGAAACCAAATTTCATTGAAATCGGACAA
>MJUU01074004.1:33781-59260 GCA_002080025.1 Modiolus philippinarum
GAAGTGGCACAGGTAATATATGAACTTAATAAGACAGCCAAAGAAATAAAACAGCATAACGAGCCATAGACAATCAAATTATAATTGGCCTCAACTTCGACAAATGGATACTGAAATGTTAAAATGCTTTTTACAAAAAATGCAAATAAAATGGGATAAAGAATCTTTAAATGCAATATTTTCCCCGATGAAAATAAGTCTTAAATAACTGATCTTAAAAACTCATTTTACCGAATTATCTTTTAACACATTTGTACAATTATATAAAAAAAGAGGTTCGCTCGATAATAGCATAAAAGTAAAATATTTAAACAAATCATGTGATTTTTGAGAAACGATTAATATATTTTACTTTTCGAACAGAGCAATTGTAAAGGCGACGGAGCTTTTTTGGCAGAGGTAGAGTCAAAAGCAGAAACAGATTATTTACAAGGGCAAGTTTCATCGACAGGAAAAGGTACGTACATTTTAGGAATATCTGCATTACTTGTTGTGTTGTACGTTTAAGAAACAAATCATACTAATTAGGCAATAGATTCCTATGTCCAATGATTAAAAAGTATATTTTCTCTGTCAAACGATAAATTTTAAGTAATGTTACCCTTCTTCTGTATGTTTGGAAATACGTTGAAATTTACAGACCGTCAAAAGTTAAGCATAACGTTTAAAGTGTCACTAGGAAATCACGTGAATAGCTATAAGCCTTTTATATTTCGTTCCAAATATCATTTTGAATATCCAGATTGAAGTTCGATTTCCAATATTGATATTAAACATTCAAAATGTGGATCCAAATCGACCGTACAAGTAAACCCTAGTTCATATTTGAACCAAGTATCATTTTTAATACTAGTATCCAGATTGATTTTCGACTTTCCATGATGGGAGCCATATTACGAATATCGAATATCAATCTAGGGAATCCATTTGGATATCCAATAATGATGTTTGGGTCGAAATATGTACTCTGGTATACTTGGATGGTCAATTTGGAGCCAAAGTGCGAATATCAAATACCAATCTGTCGACATCGAATGCTACTCCAACATGATAAGATGATTATTAGGTCAGGCATCAACTTAAAGCAAATAAAAAAAAAAATGAATATCGAACAGTCGTTTTAACTTTACACATACCAACAATAAGGAGCATATTTACATGTATACTTTTGAATCGAAATATCAAAATGATCTCATTCACAGCGTTCTTAACCAAGATGATGTTTATGTATAAATTAAGGTGATGCTTTGTATACTTAATTACCTGGAAGAAAATCATTAATATTGTAGGGAGGCATTCATTATCTTACATTAAAATTGTGCAAAACCTTATATTTAAAGTGATAAACATTTAGAAGTTTAGTACTATTCAAAGCTATTCTTTATCGACTTAATTTTAAAAATATATGAATTAACTTTAAGTTAGTTTTCGTAGTCTTTCTATAAAATGAATTATACAAAAATTACAAGAAGCGAGGAACGAATACAAATTGAAAGTGCATATGGTAGAAAATAAAGTCCATATTGAAATTAACTAACTGATACTAAGAGCACGGTGATTAATGCATTCTCACTGGCATCTAACCCCAAAACCAATTTTATTGTTGCAAAAAATGGATAGTTATAATATTTAAGAAACAGTAATTTTCCCTAAATGCTGATATGTTGTATTTATTTTTTTATTCCAAAGTTAAGCGACTATATACTCTATTTGCAAAGAATAAAAAATGAATGTATGTTATAATATAGATATATCTTTATATTTCAAGCAACAATTCAGTTGTTTTGTATATTAAATAACAGACTTTAACATAGTTCATTTAGTTTTAATAATGAACTTTTTTAAGGTTATTGGTTGGGAGGAAAAGATGATATTAAAGAAGGAAACTGGTACTGGGCAAATAGTAAAAATCCCTTCAGATTTACAAATTGGAATGGCGGAGAACCAAACAACAATGGCGGCGGCGAGAATTGCTTACATTTATGGCGTGAAGCCCCAGCCAACTGGAATGATTTACCTTGCAGTCTACATCAAAGATATATATGCGAAGTCAAGTATGTATATTGTAACGCGATACCAATGCATAATCACATTTATTCGAATATCATCACTGTCTCAGACCAGCTTAATTGAATTCGTTCTGTAAAAAGGAACAAACAGAAAGTAAAATTTATAGTTTCGGTGTACCTGTGATGAAATAATTCACCAAGAAAGAAACAACTCAGAATAATAACACATATCTAGGAACATTTTTTTTTTAGCTTATACGAGTTATCTGTTTTCATTGCAAAATGTATATTAATCTAATTGTATTTGAAAAAAAATAATTGATCGCAGGTTGCAAAAAACAGACATATTAGATGCCATTTTTTCAAATGGCAGCCTATAATTTGCGACTGCAATATTTTAATGAATTCACGAAGGTATGTAAGTAATCATGAAGGTACTAGATATTGCAGTTTTCTTACATTTTCTTTGAAATAGGTTTAAAAGCGACAAAAGCTCCCAAAATAAAGTCATTATATATATTTTCCTACTAACTCTAAGTGTGATGTACGTCCAAAAGAAAAAAAAATGTGTTGGAGTACCTCAATTTCGTATCATCATCAATAAAAATTTTATTTTTCCTAAACTTTATCAAAACAATAACCACCTTTGGATTTTCTTCAATCAAATGACCACAGGAAGAAACTAATTGTTCCATTTATCTTATATATTCAATGATTTTTATCATCTGATATGAAATAACCAAGTTATACCTATGTATAAACAATTAAATTATATGGAAGTAAATGCACATGAGCCAAAGTCTCCACAAATATACGGTAAGACAAAGCTATTGAACAACACTTTCATTATTTTCCTCATGCTGAAGTTACATTGACGCATTCAACAATTGGTTTTGCTCAAATCTCATAGTACAAGACGGCCCCTAGCATCGGTTTCAGTGGAATTCATTGCATGATGTCGAAGCTACATCCATGCTGGTTCGTCCGCAAAGATAAAAAATTAACTGACAAAGTTATCTTACAAACGCTGTCATCTGTCCCGACAAAAAGACTAATAAAGGTCATCACAACATATCATCAACCACTGGGCACTCATCGAGTTATTTGCAAGAAAACTTGGTTTTATAAAATAGTGAAATATTGGCACTTAAAAGGGATGGTTAGAATAATAGTCTGAAAAATGAAATAAAAGGGACAACAGGAAACACCTTCAATTGCTGAACATTATAATTATATGGAACTACACAGGAAAAACACAAATAAGACAGGAGACAAACGTAAACATCGATAGGAAGTCGGGGCAGTCGGACTTGGTACCGGTACTAGCAAAAGCCAGCGGTAGGATTAAACTGGTTTATGGGTACCCACACCTTCCCTTTATCTTTCCCGTTTGCCTTTAGTTTAGTAAACATATGACTAAAACCTGAATAAAAGCAAGATAATGTATGCATATGACGAATGCTCTCAAGAACTAGTATACCATAACTACAATATATAGAGTTTATACATGTCTTGCTCTAAGAATCTTTATTCGGAGTCCATTTTGAAGAAAATCAAACCTCTTGTCTTAAAAAAACAATGAACGGACATGGAGTAATGCACATGAGACAAAGTCTCTACACAAACATGGGATAACCTAGCAACCAGTATGTCCAATATAAACCAACTTAACATTGTCAGATGTATAAATATATCATAAGTATATTGTTATGTTTCATTCAGGTTACATGCTATGCAAGAACATTTCTCTTATTACATCTTTTACAGAGCAACATGTCCTGTTGGATGGAAACATTTTGGACCTTCATGTTATAAACTCAGCACCGATCAGCAATCATGGAATAGCGCACAGGTAAGATTGTATTGAGGAGACATAAGATGTCGAAATGCGCATATGCAGAAAATGAATTAACAGTAACTTCGGTATTTTGTTATTTGACCTGGTAGCAGGAATGTTAGCATGATCGGTAGTAAAGAGTTTTTGCTCAAAGGTATAAATGTACTTGTACATGTCATGTACATTTAGCTATTATGTAATGTCAAATATACCACTTTGTTGAAGTTAAAATACAATAATAGTTAAATGTCGACCAACCTCGGCCATTGTAAGCAAGTACATGTAGTTATACAACAATTCTAATGAGAATTTAATTGTTCAATTCCAATTACCCGAAAACTATTGACAAAGTGTTTTCTCTTTTTTGCTTTAAAGGATAAATGTAAAGACTTCGGAGCCCATCTTGTGGAGGTAGAAGCAAAAGATGAAATGGATTATTTAAAAGGCATAACAGATAATGCAAAAGGTTTGAATATAAATATATATCACCCCGCATCTTCATCTAAAGGTACGCAAATTGCCAATCAAAAAGTATCATTGGCAAGAAACCTTTCGTTTCCTTTATCTTGTTTCCTGACACGTAACTTCAGCAAATAGAATTTTTGCACCAAATTTTTCAGTTTTGCCCAAAATTAAAACAACGCCGAAGTTGCATAGAAAACAGTAAATTTAGTTATGCTGTACAAGTATTTTAAGGAGTAACCTCTCATTAGCAGCATTAAAATCAAATAATATGGAAAGCCATAATCCAAAAATAGTCAAAATAAGAAGTACTCATTACATTCTGTCCCCCTTCTCTTCCTTATCGTCATCGACCGGATCGAAAAAAAACATCATATAACGAACCACACGGTATCCAGTGGACGTTAACATCACGTCTAGAAGACCTAGAATTTGCAGATGACATATGTACATTAGCACATCGTCTACAAGATTCTCAACACCAAGTCACCAATTAGCAGAAACGTCAAAGTGAATTGGGTTATACTCAACAAAATCCAAAGCTATACGAATCAACCCAAGCCAAACAGCTCCAGTTACTATAAACAACGTGGACAATTTCACATACCTTGGAAGCATTTTCAGCACAACTGGTGGTACAGACGAAGATGTACAGGCTAGAAAGACCAAAGCTTTACAGGCATTTTCCATTCTCAAACCTGAGTGGAAAAGTAGGACATTAAGAACATCAACAAAACTAAGAATCTTCAACAGCAATGTCAAATCTGTTCTTTTATATGGTTGTGAGACTTGGAGAGAAACAGAATCCACCATTGAATCTCTACAACTTTTTATAAATAAGTGCCTGAGAAATATACTAGGGATTAGATGGCCAGAAAAAATAAGCAACAAAGAACTTTGGCGGCGAACGAAACAACCATCAAAAGTAAACGTCATAAGAACTAGAAAATGGAAGTGAATGGGCCAAACATTAAGAAAAACTAATAGCAACAACACAAAGCAAGCTCTAGAATGGAATCCTCAAGGCCAACGGAAAAGAGGAAGACCAAAGAAAACATGGAAAAGATGATTGGACAATGAATTGAGAAAGTGGAAATGACCTAAACAATGCAACACCACCGCTCAAGACCGTAGAGAATGGAAGAAGACTGTAGTTACCCTATGATCACCTATGAACGAAGTGGAATAAGTCAAGTAATTAATTACCAAAGATATCGAAAAAGGAAACCAAATCCAGTAGTAAGGACATCCACCGAGTGCCATACACGGAATTTACGGTTTATAATTATGACCATAAATCGCTAGGTAAATCACATTATGGCTTGATATTAGTACTTCGACTATCTCTATTTTGAATGACATTTTTTCTGCCGGTTTTACACCTGATTTGTCTTTTTGTTCCTTTGATTTCGGCTCTTGACAATTCTGTTCAGTATTTTTTTTATTATCCTCATCTATAATTTCAGGTTACTGGTTAGGAGGCAAAGATGATATTAAAGAAGGAGAATGGTACTGGGTTAATAGTCGACACCCATTTAAATTTACTAACTGGGGCCCTGGGGAACCAAATAACAGTCAAAATAATGAAAACTGCGTCCATATTGACTTTTTAAGAGATGGAAAATGGAATGATTTACGTTGCACAGCTACACTTAATTACATTTGTGAAATCAGGTACGTTTCTTACTTGTTACCTCGGGAAACGCCGGACGAAGAATACTGAAGAAACAAGAGATGCGTTCATTACAAAAAAATCATAGATATGACATCGCATACAAATAGTCAAGTCCCATCATACATTTTACAGATACATTTTTGTACAGCTTTTACATGACATATTTACATGAACACCTTGATGTGACTGCAGGGTATTGCAGAATGTTTTGAAATTTTCTGTGTTATTGTTCAAAATATAAAATAGAATTGGAGAGTCACCGTGCATTTATCCGCAAAAACTTAAATTGAAAATTTAAGAATTTTACATAGAAATGATAGGGAAAATGACTCTGTTTGGGCTAACTTTTAAAGTGTATTATAGATTTTGTTCAAACTTTGCATGTGCCTTGAAATCATTATATCGCTTACATATAACAATAAAAGTTCTGGGGACCCGTTGAAATAAATGAGATAAATTGCGAAAGGTTAATTACTCTGGTGATAACTCCCAATGTATGAAACCTAAATGAACAAGTATTAGACCAAACTGGTCGAATTTTACCACTGATACACCTAAAAAGAGAAAAAAACATTATGTGTAGCCAGGATAAGTATCTCTCTAAATGCATGCATCACCACAATGATATGTACAAAATAAAAATCGTACGGGAGAACAAGAAAGAAAAAGTAAATGAACAAATAAAGGGATATGGAGTAAATGTACATGGAACAAAATCCCAATAACTACATGGTATGATTAAGCAAATGAAACAACGCTTATATTGTTGTTCTTCATCTTGAAGTTACAATGAGGCGTCCAACAAAGAGCAAACACTCCTACCTCAAAGTAAGTAGCACCGGAATTCACTTGCTAAATGTTGAGCAACGCTAAATCAATGTATCCTTTTTGTCATGGATGGCAGGTCGTCACAAGCATAACATATCATAACATAAGTTTAGTTGAAACATATTTATTGTCAACAAATTTAAACACTGGATTGGAAACAAGTTTTCCCAACGTACAACTCTTTTCTACGTACTACAGTGATACATCAGTATGAAAACGTCTGGATATAATAACAGATACATGTGAATACATCACACATCGAAATAGTAAGACAAGACCACTCGAATTTCGACACGTCAGTCTCAAGTTGCTAGACAGTAACATTAAACTTGTCAACCAGCATGTAATGGCGACGTAATGTAAATATCAAATTTGAAAAAAAAAAATGATTTGAAATAACACATTTTGTCGAAAAAGGTTATGATTAGTTTGAAGAAGAAATGTTTTAACACTGCGTCAAATACATTAAGCTGAAACTTAAGATTAAGGGGATTATATTTCAACAACTTCTAGAATTTGACGTAAAAGTAAACATTTTGCTGCATCAAATTTACTATCTTATATATAATAATTTCTGTACTGTTGTTATGAAAGCAAATGATTTGTTTATCTTTGTTCTTTTCAGCTCCCTCAGTTCCTGAAAATTGAAAATTATATTGGCGTTATAGATGGTTTAACTTATTAAAAAAATTAAATTTACAATTATTTTATTCGCTGCAATTTTATATGCACTTTCAAAGACAGATAAATTCAAATCATACCGTAGTAAGAAGATACATTAATAACGCAAAACTTGTGCCTATTAGTTCTCCTATCTACTATTCAACTCAAATCAGTTCAAAAGATGTGCATTATACTGATATATAATAATGAGAAGTATAGGAATTGACACATGAATATTTATACCAATCACCACATATGAGCCTTTACAAAATATTTACCAAATAAAAACAAAATAAGTGTTGCGAGGTGGTTATAAAATGTAAAAATATAAAAGTCAAGAACGTGGTTAACCACCTAAATTGGGCACAGTCAAAATAAAAACAAATATAAAAAGACCATCTGAATTTAAAAGATAAAAAAGGGGTAAAACAACCCAATATTTCGACATGTAATGTCTTTTTCAAGGGTAAAGTAAAAATAATAAAACAAAAACACACGTGTAAACACGCTTGAAGAAATGGAGAAACTACAAACCTATATTAGATAGGTGTGCAGCAAGCCGAGACATTTGATAAATCTAGCCAATCTTGAACATATTCACAAAAAGATGATGGAATGATGGGGTCGTGAAACAAAAATGGGTAATGACAGGAAATTTAGTGAAAAATGAGTATGAAAGACAAGAGTTTAAACGACAAAATGTGAAATAATTAAAACAAATATGAAAATAAGGTGATATGACAAACTGATGTAGAACTATACATTACTGGTACGAAAGTTCCTTTATGTTCAAACCTCGAGGTCTGAAAGTTCCAAGAAGATAGATGGCTTTCAGTTCGAGTTACTGTCTGTGTTTCATGGTTCCGTCGGTTTTCATAAGGACAGTCACCCGCGTTTACCAAATACTTGGCTCCTTGTGTTTCGCAAACGAAAATTACAAAGTAATAATGAAGCTTGTTACCTTAAGGTGAATATTTGGTTCTAAATGACTAAATACCGAAGTTACAGTGAATTTAAATTCTGCATATGCGCATTTCGACAACTTATGTCTCTTCAGTGCAGATAAAATCGAAACGTTTGGAAGACCATAAACTCAAAGATGTTTAAAAACTGATAGAGAACAAATAACCAATATGATCCAAATTTGAAACCAAAATCAGCTAAGGATAAAAAGTATAATTATAAATATAGCAAGTAGTTACGTCTTTTTAATCAGAAAATACAATGCACGTCTGCTCCATATATTTAACGCTGAACATAAAAATCGAAAATATACTTCAACTTTCTTGTTTGTCTACATTTTGTCTACATTTCTAATATAAATTTTTAATTGCAGATCCTACATCCATGTCGAATTTTATCTGAAATGAACCCTTTCATAGTAAATTAATTCATTTTCTTCTTCGCTTTGATCATCCGAAATAAAATATTTGAATGTAACACTAGTTTTGGATATAGGTACACAGTTCTAGATTTACAAAATACTAAAAATAGAAAGGATTCTACAATTTCTGAATATTACAATTACATTCTGCAGTGCATGTTGAATCCAAGACGGTAGGCCGACCAATTGCAATCTTCAGAGAAAAAATATACATGTTCATAATCTTATAATTAATCAAGAAAATATAATCGCCAAAACTGATGTTTACGTTGTGGAAACATTCTCACCTGATAAATTCTCGCCAAGAAAAACCTATTTATCTATTACGCTGATTCACTTTTAAAAACATCCACATGATAATTTTCTTTAACGATAACCATTAAGATACAAATGCAAGGGCAGCAGAAGATTCTAAAACAAGGCAATGAAGATGTTTCTCAATTAAATTATTTGGAAAAAGATTATACAAAGAAAGAAATAGAAACGAACAAGAACTTCACACAAAGCACTTGTAATGTAAAAACACCCATAAAACCAATTTGGAGGGGGTATGTATGGAATGCTACCACTGCCAATGGAAAGTCATACGGCCTTTGTTAAATAAGTGAGCACCAAAACGTCTGTCAAAAAATATAATCCAAAGACAATGTCAACATCAAAAAAGCTAATAAGTACGTCACAGAAAAGAACTATGGAGATCCATACTAGTAACAACACGGACCCAATTTAAAACCATTGGTGAAATCAAGCGCACTTGTCAAGTAAGCATCTCCCCCGTTCTATAAGACATCCACCGTGTTGAACATGTAAATGTCGGTAGTAGAATCCAGTAGAGGAAAAACAGCTTAAGTTGTTAAAGGAAAGATCTTTTGTCACCTCGGAAACAGATATCCCATTGCAGTCACAAGATCGTGATGGTAGACGGTAAAACAACTTCTGCATTGAGGACTTCAATACATGGGCAAACGAATACCGAAGCAAGAAGGAGAAAAGGGGGAATTCTAAAATCGCAAATCCAAAATCACGGAAAATCATATCCAACACGAATTGAGACAGTCTGACAAAGACTAAACAAATAAACAAAAATGAACAAGAACGTCACATAACTAAAGCACTAGCAGAGTGAACCCCTACAAAAACTGAGGTATCATCAGGTGCCTCGGAAGGGTAAGCATGATCTGCTCCACGCATGGCACCCGTCACACAGCCAGGTAGAAAATGGTGTTGAAACATCTGTTTTGTGGCTGATTGGTTAATGTCATTTTCTTACCCTAAGACAAAACCAATTCTAATCCATGGTACGTATTACTTCTCTAACCCTCAAACAGTTTCAAGGTAAAAGTTTGATAAGCTTCTGTTAATCTATTTAGTATTCAGACAATAGCAAGGACAAATCGATACCACAAACATTGTCAACGAAGACAAAACTAAAGAATGACAATGTGATATACATATATATATATATATATATATATATATATATATATATTTATAATTGAATCATCACCACCTATGTTACCAGGCAATTCCTGTGCAAGTATTGTTTCCTCTGGTGATACAGATGCTGTTGATCTTCATCTGTTTGCGGTAGCTCATTTGTGGCCACAAAGACAAGATGGTTCCTTCATGAATTCGATTTATGTTATCCTAAAGAAGGCTAACTGTATATATGACATTTATAATATTACTTCGATTTTGGAGATGCTTGAGACTGTAACATCTGACAGGCATATTGGTATTAAATTAGGGGTTGTATTGAGCTTGGGTGGAAATGACTTTTTACCTAAGTTTCATACTTTATCACATTCCATGGTTCTTGATTCTTACATGAAAAATGAACAATTTACACAAACTTGATAAGGATAGCTGTTGAGGACATGATTATAAAATCTGTTGTATTTGATACCAACATATACAAAGACTTACTAAAACATATATACTGTCCAAAATATTGTAATCCGAATAACTTCTCTTAACAAGAGATCCGCCAAATGTCGATTCAATTGCCAGCTCAGTCTAAAAATACCAAAATGCGAAATCATCAATTATGGCATCCACCAGAATCGGTTATAGATAGACTAGCCAAGAATGTGTCCTGTCTGATAAAATACATGTCAGCAGGGCATCATTTTGAACAGTTACCAGACTTTCTAATGGGGGAATGCTTGACAAAACTAAAACCGGAGAAGTGGAATATGATTTTGGTGAAGATGGTTTCGTGAAGGACATAAAATCTCTGATAAAAATCGATCCTAATGATTTGGCTTTGAAAATGAGTTCAAACAAGAAAACAACAAAACGTAAAATAACGGCATCGCCACAAAAAGGAAGACGTAGAAAAATTAAAACCACAAGCTCCTACTTCGAAAAAAAAATTAACCATTTATAGTAGCCATATCCCATCTCCCTTCATTGTTAATCACATAAAATAGTTGAATTAAATCTTGTAGAAATAATAGCATTCGAATTTAAGATGGACCATATATGCGCATGGTGTGATATACAATTAGAGTCTGTGTATGAGGTTGATATGATGTGACATCAACCTGGGAAAAATATAAAAAATGTTGAAAATTTTTAACAAAAAATTGTTAAAAAAAATAGAAATAAATTACTCATTGTCGTGTATAATCTATTTAAAATGGGTTCTTGTATATTTAATTAGTAAACTGTTTTTTGTATTTTGTTTCTGATTTTATACATATATTCAGTATCACAGTTTATTCCAACAGGGAATAAATCTATTTCATTAGGTTTTTTTTCAAGATTTCATCAATTTTTCATAAACTTAGAAATATCCGTAATCCACCAAAAGTTTGTCAATTTTGACCCCCTTTAAAAATAATGATTGGATAGCAGTGGAATTAGTTATGAAAATGAATAATGCATCTTCTACGCGCTTTCTAAAAATTAACATATTTGTTATTATCTTGGAAATGTATTTTTTTCTTTTTATTTCAATCAGTTCTGTAATTAAAACTGGTATTTGACAGATAAATTGTGTTGTGACCAAAGATGGATTGTGAGGTTCATATGCTTTTTCATGCCATTAAAACAACATATACTTAGATTTAATAGGATTGAAATTTTATCCGTTCATGAGACCTGAAATTGTAAGAACGTTTAGACTAACTGAGCCGATATGGCATAGTTTTCAACTCTCCCCGGTAATTACACACTTTACATCACCGTTATTACACGATTCTTTATGCATGTCCAGAAGATACATGTGACGGTCATCCTTATTCTAGTAACATGCAAAACAATGTTTTCTTGTCAATATCTGAAAATACAGTGGATCATAGTGGATCATGTAATCACTCCTACACTACTAAAATATTTCAAAAGATATTAATTTTATAAGGATACAAAACCATAATGTTATTATATATATAATGTTGAAATTTGTAGAATATTGTTAATAGAAGTCATATTTAGATATGTTGAGTTTGGAGAGCAAAAATCAAGGTCTGAAAATGAAGGGGGAATAATTGTTAAGATTTTTTCAATTAAGG
The DNA here is from genome assembly GCA_002080025.1 of Modiolus philippinarum. Taxonomy (NCBI): domain Eukaryota; kingdom Metazoa; phylum Mollusca; class Bivalvia; order Mytilida; family Modiolidae; genus Modiolus; species Modiolus philippinarum. The sequence continues at coordinate 46,155 of MJUU01074004.1, forward strand.
AATTATGCAAAAAATTGTTAAAAATGAGAAATAAATTACTCATTGTCGTCTATAATCTATTTAAATAGGGTTCTTGTATATTTAATTGGTAATCCGTTTTTTGCATTTTGTTTCTGATTTTATACATATATTCAGTATCACAGTTTATTCCAACAGGTGATAAATCTGTTTCATTAAGTTTTTTTTCAAGATTTCATCAATTTTTCATAAACTTAGAAATATTCTTAATCCACAAAAAGTTGGTCAATTTTGACCCCCCTTTTAAAAAAATGATTGGATAGCAGTGAACTTAGTTATGAAAATGAATAATACATCTTCTATTCGCTTTCTAAAAATTAAAATATTTGTTATTATCTTGGAAATGTATTTTTTTTCTTTTTATTTCAATCAGTTCTGTAATTAAAACTGGTATTCAAATTTGTCAGATAAATTGTTAAACTGTTTTGGGTTTACATTTAACAAATATTTACATCACAACAAAAATGATAAAAATATATACAATTACATGTATTTACATTGCTTTTATTTTAGTTATTAATCATTTTGAAAAAATATTTTATTATTAATAACTTGTAGTTAGAATCTTCCTCAGATACTAAATAATATGTTTTACATATTAAACATATTTGTCATGCTTTATTACTCTGAATACTTTTTCTCTATGTTTCTGTTATTGTATTGTATTGTATATCACATGTCATGTAAACTGTGCTTATGTCCAATTAAATTATTTGATTTGATTTGATTATAATTATTCTTCATTTCATTTTGGAAAAGAAAATATCAGGCTATAAACCGTTGTAAAAAGATGTAAAAATTTCAAACATCTGGTTTCTATATATTGAACTGAGGAATGTTTTCATGTGAAATCTAAAGTATCATGTGACAGGGATAAGTGTGCCTGGTAATTATTCATTGACATTAATCTCATAACACACAGAGATAAGATATTTCCTTGTTGAAGAGAAAAATTACCCCTATGTGTCTGAGTGTTCTTGCACCACTCCACATAAGGACCTATCTTGGTATCAAGCATGGTCAAGATCGGACCACTAGTCTCTGAGAAAACGCACAAACAAAATTTTGGCGGAAAGACAAGAAGAACAAGAATAATAGAAATTTATGATTGTATCAGGATGCTGATACAAAAGTCTCCCAAACGAACTCCCAAATCAGAAATCAGGGCTACAAATCACTTCCACACAAACTACGCAACCTTTCTGCTGAGTTTTATTCAATTCTGAGCAACTTTTTCCTGCCTTTTTCGGTTTCCATGGCAACGGTCACCATTTTGAAGTCTTGGAGACCAGAAACCAATTCCTCATGTCCTAAGCAACCCCCCTGTAAAGTTTCATGCAATTTGGAGCATTTTCTTCATTTTCCCGCCATTTTTCCAATTTCCATGGCAACCGCTGCCAAGTTGAAGTGTTGGAGACCAGAAACCAATCCTTCATGTCCTAAGCAACAGTCCTGTAAAGTTTCATCCAATTCTGAGGACTTTCATTATCCCGCCTTTTTGCGGTTTCCATGGAAACCGGTGCCAATTTGAAAATTTCAAGACCTGTTTGCACCTTTCAAGATAGGGATCCATCTTACTGTGAAGTTTGGTGAAGATCTGTTTATTAGTTTCCGAGAAAATGGTCGGACAAATTTTGAGGCACAAAGACAAGAAGAACTAGATTTGCAATTGCAAGCAATAGCCGATGTCACTCCAGACCACCTATTCGACGATTCCACCTTATTCATAGCCTCAAAATCGTTCCAGACATCAATTTTAATTGAAATCCGACAATGTTGAAATTTTGCCGTATTTCTGCGGCCATTGTGGGAATGGCGGCCATTTTGAAAATTTTCAAACCTTTTGGACAAACTTCAGATGGTGATGCAACTGTGTGCATAGTTTGAAATCATTTGGTTCAGCCATTTAAAAATAATCAATCCGACAAAATTTGTGGAAGAAGAAGAATAATGAGAAGAAGAAGAAACGTAGAATAACAACATGTCACCCCAACTACGTCTGGGGTGACATAACAAGAAAAAAAAAAATTATTACTGTATCAGGATGCTGATACAAAAGTCTCCCAAACGAACTCCCAAATCAGAAATCCGGGCAAGAAATCACTTCAACACATCGTCAGCAACCTGTCTGTAGAGATAAAATCAATTCTGAGCACTTTAAATTTTCCCGCCTTTTTACGTTTCCATAGCAACGGATGCCATTTTGAAGTCTTGGAGACCAAAAACCAATTCCGCATGTCTTAAGCAACCTCCCTGTAAATTTTCATCCAATTCTGAGCACTTTTATTCCCCCTTTTTTGCCGTTTCCATGGCAACCGGTGCCATTTTGAAGTCTTGGACACCGGAAACCTTTTCCCATGTCCTAATCAACTTTTCTGTAAATTTTTATCCAATTCCGAGAACTTTGATTTTCCTGCCTTTTTTGCCGTTTCGATGGCAGCCGGTGCTATTTTGAAAATTCAAAGACCTGATTGCAAATCCTTACAAGGGGGTGCATCATCCCATGAAGTTTGGTAAAGATCCGAGCAGTAGTCTCTGAGAAAATGCGTGAACAAATTTTGAGGCGGAAAGACAAGAAGAAGAACAAGAAGAACTAGATTTGCAATTGCAAGCAATAGCTTATGTCGCCCCTGACAGCTAAATCCATGATTCCACTTTTTTGTCGTTTCCGTTGCAACCGATGCCATATTGAAGTCTTGGACATCGGAAACCTTTCCCCCATGTCCTAAGCAACCTTTCTGTAAATTTTCATCCAATTCTGAGCATTTTGATTTTCCCGCCTTTTTAGCAGTTTCCATGGCAACCGGTGCCATATTGAAGTCTTGGATATCAGAAACCTTTCCCCCATGTCCTAAGCAACCTTTCTGTAGATTTTAATTCAATTCTGAGCACTTTGATTTTCCCGCCTTTTTTGCTGTTTCCATGACAACCGGTGCCATTTTGAAAATTTTTGGTGGTGCATGCACATCTTCTCAAAGTGGTCCAACTTTGTGCCAAGTATGGTTGAATTCTGTCCAGACATCTTTGTGAAAATAGGCAGACAAAATCCGTGGAAGAAAGAAAGAATAATGAAAAATAATAGCAAAGAAGCAGACCAAAAACAATATGTCGTCTCGACTACGTCTGGGGCGACATAATGATAAGAATTGAGTAAAAACAATAAGTCTCCACAAACTTCGTTTGGGAGACTTAATAAAAATTGAGTAAAAACAATAAGTCTCCCAAAACTTCGTTTGGGAGACTTAATAACAAGATGTGATTATGATCTTGTGGATCATAGAATGGCCCAGAACCTCCCATGGACCTACATTTCAAATTTAATAATGATAGGCAAAATCTGTGTTAATTTTCATCCAAATCTGACCATTATTTATTAATTTATTAATTTTCCTGCGTTTTTGGCATTTCGATGGCAACGGGCACCATTTTTTGTAAATTCTGACAACAGATTTCAATTCTACACATGATAGACAACCTCTGTGTAAAATTTCATCCAAATCGGAGCACTTTTAATTTTCCCGCCTTTTTTCCGTTTCCATGCCAACGGGCGCCATTTTGAAGTCTTGGAGACCACATTTTAATTCTATACATGATAGTGAACCTCTGTGTAAAATTTCATTCAAATCGGAGCACTTTTAATTTCCCGCCTTTTTCTGTTTACATGGAAACCGGTGCCAATTTGAAAATTTCCAGACAATATACACAACTTCAGCTGGTGTTCCAACTTCCTACCAAATTTCAATACCCTCGCACTTACCATCTCTGAGAAAAACTGACAAATATTTGTGCGGAAAGTAGGGAAAGGAGAAGAATAACTATCAAAATTTTGAAGTCTTGGAGACAAGACATCTAAGGTAAGGTTTCTGTAAAGTTTCATCCAATTCTGAACATTTTCATTTTCCCGACTTTTTTGCCATTTCCATGGCAACCGGTGCCATTTTGAAGTCTTGGAGATAGAATTCAAATCCCCATGTCCGAAGCAACCTTTCTGTAAAGTTTCATTCAATTCTGAGCACTTTCATTTTCCCGCCATTCTTGTCGTTTCCATGGCGACCGGTGCCATTTTGAAGTTATGGAGACCAGAAACCTATTCCCCAAGTCAGAAGCAACCCCTCTGTAAAGTTTCATTCAATTCTGAGCACTTTCATTTTCCCGCCTTTTTTACCGTTTCCATGGCAACCACTGCCATTTTGAAAATTCCATGACCTGCTTGCACCTTTTGGGATATAGATCCATCTTCCTGTGAAGTTTGGTGAAGATCCCACCACTAGTTTCTAAGAAAATGATGGATAAATTTTTGAGGCAGAAACAGAAGAAGATCGGAAATAATATTAATAAGAATTGAGTAAAAACAATAAGTCTCCCAAAACTTCGTTAGGGAGACTTAATAATAATAAAAATAAGTAACACAGCAAACACAATAAGTCTCCCCAAACTTCGTTTGGGAGACTTAATAATAACAAAGAAACGGAACAATAACAATACGTCTCCCCGACGACGTCTGGGGCGACATAATAATAATGATAAGAATTGAGTAAAAACAATAAGTCTCCCCAAACATCGTTTGGGAGACTTAATAAGTATTGAGTAAAAACAATAAGTCTCCCCAAACTTTGTTTGGGAGACTTAAATATCTAAAGCGAAAAATGAAAAACAACATATAAAATGTAAAACACATGCAGGCATGAATCGCCCGAATTCATAAAGAGAGCTTTACATATTATTGAGACGTACAGGTAAAGAATAGACACTTTGCCTGGCTTCCACTCATAAGATTATTGTTCCAATGAGACACTTGCATATTTGCATCCCAAAAGCGGTTAGTAATTGGTTTCAGAACAAGAGCAAATAGTTTTTGTATTGTTACAGGATTCACTACCCTAACATGCACATTAGTCTGTACAATACGAGCCCTACTTACTTGAAGTTTTTACTGGTTTAGACTGTTGTGCTACTTAAACCATTGTTGTGACGTCATCTATTGTATTAGCTGTGGATTCTTTTTTACTGGTGTTTTCACCCGCGTTGGGAAACTTTCTCGACCGCATGCTAGAAAATTTGTTGTTTGTTGAGCAAGTTTGTTTTCCAAATGATCAGCGTGAATGGTAGATTATCTTTTTAACCGAGGTGCTAGTGTCAGAGATTTTTTAGCATAGACCGGGGCCAGAAATCCCAACTTCACTCCTGAAAATCAAATGGTACGTGCTTTACCGGGTAGGTTATACCAACTGCAGTAATGTATATATTGTACATGTTGTAGAAGCTTGCACCATCATAATTTCTATTTCCTTTACGTATAAATACGCGGAAATGTTCTATTTAATTTGGACCTTTTCTTTTTAAAAATACACATTGGTTATATTTAGAACTATAAAAACCACGTTTTGTTTGATGGAGTAATGGAGAAAACCCCGTATATTTAATTCTATTCATGCTACAACAGGGGACAACCCAGAGTGCTGCTCATGAGTGCGGGGGAGGGGCACAGCATCAAATAACTAATTTAATAATCTATCATTGTTAGTTAATGATATATACAAAATTCTGCATTCGACTGTGATGAAAAGCACAGTCATTGATAACGGGCTCACCAGCTGGGCTGGGATGATCTATTTCTTCAAGAATGTAGTAGAAGGAAAATTAAATAAAAAATTCGATTTGTACACATTTTTCATGAATTCATATTTTTCTGTACAACTGAGCTGCTTTTTAAGAAAAAGGCCTATGACAAAGCAAAACCTTGAAATATCTTTATAGGGGGTAATCCCACGGGATCCCCAGCTCTCTAAGAGCCCGGAGTCCGTGTATGTGCATTCCAGATTCCTATCAGTGAAGCACGGAGCCCTGTTGTTAGAGCCCGAAATCTGTGGTGTAGCCGAAATCCCAACGTTCAAAAAGGGTTGGAGCCTAGGAGTCTAGAGCTATTCCCCAATCATCACACATTTGAACTGAGAGTATTTGGCAATTCTATTTCAAGAGATCGTGGCCTAAGCAAATAAATAAAAGGAATTTAGAACTGTTAAGATTGAACTTGAAGTTTATACTCCTAGTTCGATCATTTTAATGTGTTATACTGTTTAGGAAAAGGTAACATTAGGCCATGGTAAAAAAATACTCTAGATTCTCATTCCCACGCCTGACACGCCTGAACAATTTTTTTTTGACGTTTTGGCAAATTTTGGTACATTTCTTTTATAACGAAAGCATTTTTCACAAAATTTGATAAAAATATCAAATGAAATTTGCCCACCCGCAAAAATTTATGAAGTCTTTTCATCTATTTCCATTGAAAAAGTTTGTGAATGATGGAACTTTGTCAATAAGTAATATAATAGACGTTTCAAATACGTACAGCTCAGTGGATGGTCATTTTCCCCCTTTTTTATCATTTGACATTAATTTATCTCCCTTGTACTTTAGATATCTAAGTATAATAACATTATAACATTTCTTCTTGAAAAAAGGTTTTGACAACTTAAAATGCTTTTGTAACAAAACTAGCTACGTGGCAATAATTTTGAAAAAAAATAGCAAATGACAGTCTTCAGTGTTAGCGCTGATATTGGAATTTATTTGAATAGCTTATGTATGGAAAGCCAGAGTGGACACCCGAAATTACTTATTTTTTCCATTACTTTTAAAAGTAATTTGTAATATCGGAAAATCATCAATTTGCCGAAATTAATTATTTTCGACCCGAAATTACCTATTTTTTGACCCGCAATTACTGATTTTGAAATTTTACCGGACTTATAATTTTCTTTACTGGTCCCGAAATTACAAATTTGATCCCCGAACATTTTTAATTTCAATGTCCGACATAACCGAACATTTTAATTTCAATGTCCGAAATAACTTATTTTAATATATTTCATCATATTTTTTCTTTCCTGGTCCCGAAATTAATAAACTTTTCATTACTCGAAATTATTTATTTTGTTGATCTACATTCCCGATTTAACATGCACATCAGCACCAACAAATATTGTAAGATCGGGCCTGAACTTCCGGGTCCGATCTTTTAATGTAAGATCGGACCGGAAGTTAAAACCCGAAATTACAAATTCAAAACATTTGTTAAAATCTGCGAAGGGAAGTGACAAATGCACATGTCTGGAATAGAATAGAATATAATACTTTATTTGACCAAACCAGGACCCACGACGGGGCAAATGACATCAATATTACAATGATTTGACATAATATCAATAATAACAACAATTTTAAGCATATAGTTCATACATTCACACTATATGTAATAAAGTAAATAGTTTAACATGTATCAGTACCAGCCAGGTCCCTGTCAGACTGCAAGGGACACCAAGGGACAATGCAACAGAACCAATATGCTCTACTATTTATGAATAACATATTTTGATTCACTTATCCATTTCATTGCTCATTTATAAGAAAGATAAAAGTTGCAAAAAAGACCACACTATTACAAAAAAGTGTGCGTATATTATATATATATATTGTTACAAAAGTAAAGAACGTAGTACACTTGTGGTTTTGGTTCTCCTCGTGTCCCATGCAGAAAGACAAACAATGTAGGATAATTCTATATATAAAAACAAAAACAAAGCGTGTTAAACCAGTGACCGAGACAACAGGCAGAGCGCAACTGACGGATGGGGGGAAGGGGGGGATACAATTTACAAAATTTTAGATATTGTAAGATTTCAAAATTAAGCGGCTTTTGGGTCAGCACCGAAGTACTGACTACTGGACTGGTGAATACCGATGTAGAAAATGTCGATATGCCTTTCCAAGGTCGATATGATATCTAATCGACGTCATTCACAGACTATGATTGTATATTATACGTATGTTTATTGTACTTTATGAAAACGGGACAGAGAAAAGTTTTGCTACCAAACAAAATATTTAATCCTAATCCTAGCTTTTGCTAGTGCCGGTACCATGTCTGGCTGTCCCTCGTTCCTATCGTTGTGTATGTTAACTTTGTCTTTTGTCTTATTTGTGTTTTCCTGTGTGGTTCCCTAGCAGATTTTAGCATGTAATTGTAATTTTCAGCTATTGTAGATGTTTCATAAAATCCCTTTTTATTTCATTAGTTATGTATACAAAGGCCTTGTCTGTCATTATAAAGGTGTGGTAAGAGGACATTAAAATAATTTTGATGTGAAATCTATGTCAAAATAATTGACCTAATGGAAGCATTCTTTTATAAAATCGCCCTAGTTTATTCTTCTGACTAGCTGAGCCAAAAACACGTAATGAAGCATTTACTCGTAGTCGTTATAATTATTTGTAAAAACAAAGACGGAAACAGCTAGTCTGATTTTTCCCTTCGTATAATATTGTAAACAGAATGTACTGTTAGATTTTGTTAACATTCCACAGTGGCCATAATTTGACCCATGTATTACACTTTTTGTTAGAATTACAGTTGGATGCAGTCATAACCTCTTACTAAATTAGCTTAAAATTGTTCAAATGTTTTCTGTAAATTAATTTAGAATTGTTCTAGAACAGTTTTATTAATACTTTAGAACAGCCATCGTGGATAATGTTTATAAAAGCAGTCATGGTTAATAACAGTCTAAAACAACATTGCAATTGTTATTTAAGACACTTCAATTCTTATTAATACCTTTGGAAAAAAAGCAGTCATGGTCAGGAGTTGATCTAAATGCAGTCAAGGTCAGAAGTTATTTCTAAAGCAATCAAAGTCAAAGAATTACTCTGGTTTATGGTGGTCAAGAATAAGCGTAAAATAAAAAAAATATCATATTAATTTTTTGACACGGAATGTGGAAACATTTCCGTCAGCCGTATCGGTATTTTTCGTTCCCAAAAGTTACCGGTTTAGTTTAGTTTAATAATATTTTATTGGGAAAATACATTTATTTATAGTCCCCTCCTTAATCATATTTACATAGCAGCTATTGCTATCACAAAACAATTCAATAAACATTTCTTACAAACTGTAAATACATATGACAAGAAGCAAACGAAAAAAATAAGCCATGGCAATACAACAGCATTATTGTAACAAGTTACTTTTATGAACAGAAAAATGTAAAAAGAAAGAAGGAAAGTAAAAAGAAGAACGTTTGTTTAATATAGGTACGAACTAGTTCAAATTCTTTTTAATTCGGTTTATCGTCTACGTCATCTATTCCAAACAATAAAATTGCATTCAAGAAAGAAGTGAATGGCATCTTCGTAAAGAGGAGCATCACAGGAACAGCTTGGGCTATTAACAACAGAAGTAATGTTTTTTGCCAAATTTGCGTTGAATTAGCTACATGTAAACTGATGACTTAATCTAGTATGCAATATGTTTAATTTTCCATTTCTTTCATCATAATAATTTTGAGATTTAAGATAAACATGTTTAATTTTGTTTTTGAAAACGGAGATTGTTCTGGAATTACGTATACTTCAGTGGACCAAAATTATTCCATATTATGGTGGTAGACGGCACAAACAATTTCTAACTTCCATTTACACTACATCTTGGAACAATATATATATTCATCATTATATCGGAAATCGTTTGTTGTACGATAATTTTTTGGGCGAACATACGTATGGGTACTGCGGACACAAATTATTATGCATTTTGACCTGCACTGAAGAGACATAAAATGTCGAAATGCGCATATTAAGAATCTAAATGGACAGTAACTTCGCTATTTCGTTATTTACGTCTCTCAGATAGTAGGTACCATCCTATTTCAAAAGACAACGATTCTTTACTATCATATTTTGTGAATTCTGTCACTATTCTTGCTGCTTCAAGCTATATTTTTTTTCAAGTTTTTTGGCTGTAATAATAAAAACAAAATCTAATACCTCAGCAGTATATTCTAATTGGAGGCGATTCAATTAACCTTACATAAATATTTATTAGACTTTTGGGGGATAAAGGAAATTTTCTCAAAAACGGTGTCTTAGTTAACTCTGTTTTCAATAATTATGTGTTTCACTGAAAATAATTTGATATTTATTCAATTTTTTCTGATATATTTTATGATTTGTATAAAGGTAATAACAAAATCACCGAACGATATTGTCAAGAGTCGAAATCCAAATGATAAAAAGACAAAGCAAGAGCAAAACGACCGGAAAAAATGTCCACTGCAATGGTCGAGACTTGGTACAGGTATTTCCCAAGAAATTGTCATACAATTACGAAAAATATATACATTGCGAATTCGGTATTTCGGGAATCCTGTCTCGAGAGAAGAAATATTTTTGTTGGTAAAATTTTATATTAGATTGCAAATTCTTCATCTAAGGTCAGGGGAAAGTATATACACTTTCACTACCGTCATATATATCACGTGCGATCGTCACAAAGATAGATCTTATCTGCTCTTACTGTTCATGGCCCTAAATTATGAAAATGCTCTACCGTATACTAGTAACCACTTTTAGAACGGCTCTGTTGTATGACCACTTTTAGAACTGACATGATGTAAGACTAATTTTAGAACTGCTTGAACGTATGGCAATTTTTAGAACTGTTTTGAGTGTACCTAGAACTATGGGCATACTTACCACTTTTACAGCTATGACAGTGCTTAGCACAGCTTTAACGTAAAATCAATTATGACCACTTTTAAAACTTTGACCATTTTTATTACCGTTTCCAGAATTGTCGCTATACTTTATGTCAAGGTAGCGTAGGGCCAATACTGAGTCAACTTAAAGTTAACTGTGACGGATGTATGCACCCAAATATAGTTCTCTTTTTGAAATGTTTTTGTGTATATCTTAAAATATTTATTTTTACTACCCGGCATTGTAATAAAACGTACAAACAGATAAGAGATTTAAAAGCAAAAGTACCATTAAAACAGTTGCATTTATTTATCCACCTTTTTTACTTTTTTTGGCCATTTAGGGCTTGCTATATGGTGTGAGGTTCCTCACTGTGTTGAAGACTGACGGTGACCCTAAATGCTTTGTTTTGGGTCGTTTTAACCTGGAGGTGGGATATTGTCTTCTTGACATTTACCCCATTTCCTTTCTTTTCATATTTATATCTATGACCAATACATGTTAACGTTTGAATTTTCAAAAACTACAATTTGAAGTCTATATGATTTGCGATTCCTTAATACTATTAACAATCATTTAAAAATTGTCCCACGTGTATTGGTCTTTAACTTGATATATCATGAATGTAAAAATTCAAATGTAATAAAACATTTATCATGATAATTCCTGACGTGTTTGTTTTAACTAGCATGCATATGTTGCTCTTTGTAATAAATAACATTTTGCCTTCTTTTTTCTGTGTTTTGACGTGTACATTAGATGTATTTAGTTCAGGACGGTGAAAAAAGGCAAACTCAGCATTTTAACCTTGAAAAATTTAATTATCTCACTTGTGGCCTTTTGCTTATAACCAAGTCCATGTACACCCATTACAATAACATTCAAACTTTTGATTTTGCTAATCCTTTTACAACAAATCTAAACAGCAATTTCTAATCTATAATACCTAGTGCCAATGAAAACGAAACACTAAATATTTTAGAATTATTTTTTTTTCCAAATATGAAAATTTTCAACAAATGTTACTACCAATTATGTAAATATGCAGGGGAAGGTGTGGGTCCAGAAAAACTAGTTGCAGCAGGCTTGCGCCTGTCCGAATTCGGGAAATTTATTAAGCCTTTGTGTGTCTTGTCTGTTTTCTAGTTAGTTTACTTTATGTCTATATGAGTCTAGGATTATGTTTATTTCGCTGAACTTGATTAATCTTTATCAATGGACCGACTCCGACCTGCCGTTGGGTGTGGGGTTTCCTCACCGTTCATTGAAAATCTTATGGTGGCTTTGAGTTCTTATTACTCTCCTTTGGGTCGTTGTCTCTTTGACACATTCCCCGTTCCCCTTCTTTTTTTTCTGTGTTTTAAAACAATTTTCAGCATGACCGTATTTTTCATACCACACTACCTGCAATACATGGCAAGTATTGCACACAAACTTTGTTTTGCGCCAATTCGCTCATGGTTAATTGGTTACCTTTTTTCTACTACATAGCTTCATCTATAGGAAACATTTTCCAACTTCATTTTTTGGGGATCGGTTTTCATTTCAGTCCATTGATGCTAGGGGTTTAGAAAATCCCTGTAGTTGTTTCACAAAATGACTTGGTTTTTTTTTCTATTAACAGACATTAATTTCACTTTGATCCTCTCTGAACGAATCAGCATGCAATTTTGTCATCTTCTTTTGGAATGTGTCCGAAACATTTCTATTATTATCACACCTTTCTTATATGTAGAATTAAAATTCATAAAAATTCATAAAAATTCATTAAAATCGGTGGTTTTACCTCAAAAAAGCAAAACATTGCATTTTTGATAAATTTTCCCTCTGAACTTATCCAGAAAATATTTGAACTCAGAATTAAATGAACGAGGCTCTTTTCTTTAAAGGAGAAGGTCAGAATGACCCGTTTTGGCCATAAAAAATGGACAATATTTTCAATTATGAACACTATATATTTTAAATCATCATATAAACATAGCAGTTGTTGCTTAATAAAATTCAAGACATATTGTTGCATTTAAGTGCAAATGCTCTAATTGTTGGCGTCATAAACGTGGGTTAAATTCCAAAAATATTGAAAATCTCACTATTTGTGGTGGAATTTTATACAGTTTTCGTTAAAATTACTTATCGCCACATTCATGTTTATTCACAGTAATTATTATATGATGTAACTATTATAACAAGTATACATACCATACATGTATTAATTAAAGATTTGGTGTAACACGCATGTGGCCACTACTATCAGAGCAAAAAAATGGGTAAAATAATGCAATTTGTATCAAATTTGTTGCAGTACCGTTTTCAGACTAAGTTTGAGCCACTGCAACATCATGTTAAGGATATTTTTTTTCACAAGAAAATTGACTGAATCAACTTAATATGACATTAAACATTGTAAACAGACTACATCTCCACTAATGTGTTGTTAATTTTTTTGGGCCAAACACCGGCTATACCGAACCTACTCCTTTGTCGTCAGTTTGATTACAGTGTTCTTAAACCGTGGGAGGTTGATTATGACAACTTGATAAGAAGTTGATATT